>SJJU01009326.1:0-15203 GCA_012932125.1 Conopomorpha cramerella | reverse complement strand
ACTTCGGTTATATTGCGGTATAAAGGAATATTTTTGTTTTCCCTCGAGAATATCAATTTTTTCGGGATAAAAAGTACCCTATTATTTAAACCGGACTTCTATGTATACGTCTGCAAAATTTCAAAGCAATCGGTTCAGTGGTTACGGCGTGAAAACGGAACAAACAGATAAACAAACAAACTCACTTTCCCATTTATAAGTTGGTGAAACTGTCACGTTTGCACGAGTATAATAAAACACAAGCACCCTGTATAAAACTAATCATTCATAAAGTCACGTCGCGTCCTCGACAACTCATATCGGAGGAATGTGTGCAGGCGTATGTGCTGAATGCCGTTTAGTCGATTACACAAACAATACTGATTAATCGATGTTATCTTTGATATAAAAATCTTGTCTTTTTTATCATTAAGAACAAGCGTTTGACAACCATTCTGTCTGATGTTAAGCAGCGATGTGGTCTACGATGGAGCACACTTGTTCATTAGGTACCTATTCACCCCAGTGACTTGAAGACTTCCAGACTGTACTGCGCAGGAAACACAGACTCCGGCAAGTCATTACACATCCTAGCGGTTCGCACTATGAAAGTAGATGCAAACCGTTTGGTTCGCGTCTCACAATGTGTACTTACCATACTCCTCCCGAAACGATTTGATCGATTTATCTATTTTTCACCGACTTCAAAAAAGGAGGAGGGTCTCAATTCGATTGTATTTTTTCATTTTCGAGCCGGCGTATAGTCTATTGAATTTTAAAATATACTTGATTTTGATACTCTTTCACGCAAAAAGTACTTGACGGATATCAATGAAACTTTACAATAATATAGACATACGATAGTGTTAATACTTATGGACGTGTATAGTTTTTCGAATGTCGAAATTTCCTAACGAGTACGGGTGAGAGCGAGGTAGACAGCGAGGAGGTATCATGTACTGTTATTATAATGATAATCTATCACAAAAAACAAGGACCACTTTCTAATTTAAAACGTTGCGGTTTGAAGGAAGACGTAGTGGCCAAGATTGAAAAGGGCATGCTTCGGTGGTTTGGGCATATGGAGAGAATGGATGAAAGTCGATTGACGAAAGAGATTTATATGGGTGATGTAATGGGGCCGGGTGAGTAGAGGTCGCCCCAGAAGGACATATACAGACCAGATTGGTGATGTCCTGACCGAAGGTGGCGTGGAAAGTACTCGAAACCGGAGGTCGTGTATGAAAAGATGTATGAATGTAGATGAAGCGAAAGGGGTATGTCAGGATCGTGACAAATGGAGATCTGTAGTCTCTGCCTACCCCTCTGGAGACAGGCGTGAAGTGTATGTATGTATTGTATTGTAGTATTTTTTCCGCCAGGGCCGTTTAACTTAGGACTTTATTTACTATAGGTAGAACTTAGGCAAGTGCTAAGTGCACTAATACAATTTGAAATATACAATGAAACCTTAATCTTATTAAGATTATTCAAAAAGTCACCACGAAGAGTGGAGACATGGTGTAGATAAGCGGAATGTCAGAATTTCGTGTCCACCGTGTTTTTAAGAAATTTAAATTGTACAATGGCCTTTAACTACGCCTATCTTCTCTTATTACACGTTTGTATTGTTGTTTGAAGCAATCTTTGCCTTTCTTACCGAAACACAATCGTAGAATTAACATTAACTGCTTCTAACAGCTTACTTAGGAATTATGCTGTCTCCTGATTATGATAATACAATCACACTATTATTTTGAAGTAGTTCAACAGTATTTTTACCTATCATCATCAGGTACATGACGTCTACTGCTGGGCGAGGGCCTTCCCCAAGGATTTACATGATGATCATCATATTATAATGACGAGGAATCACTCCTGACGCAACAACATCTGTCCTTAGTAGTTAATTAGACAGGGTCCATAATTTGTGTACAAGTTTTACTTAGGGTTTTCATGCGATATTTAAAACTAGTTGCGCGTCAAACTAATAATTGGAGTTGAGGAAAAGTGCATAATTTTTTTATGAAGAGCTTGTACACATGCGCAGAGCGGCCGCGCCAGTCGACTCCAACAGATAACTAATATAAACACTGAAACATCATAAAAACTTTTGCCTCGTTCTCATAAATAACTCCGGTATTATATCAGTGCAGAACTTCAATACACACTCTAATTAGTCAGTGAACGCCAGGATGAGAAGAGGGCACTTTCGTCGGATTTTTATTTACCACTGCATAAGAACGCAAGTTAGTGTCATGTCATTAATCATTGTATTATAAACATAATATTTTCATCACTTTGCTTCATTTCTTTAAAAGCTTTCTTGAGTTTTACCTACTCAGGAACTTTAAGGACAATTTTTTTAATCAAATTTTCTGCCTAAATTCCTACACAGTTCACAATTCAAGGAGATACACAAGTACTGTAGGTATACAAGTAGCTACAATAATATGAGCTCCCTGTAGAATACTGTTAGGACGCTCTTTATGACGTCATCAAGTGTTGGCTAATCTGTCGACATACGACGTCAGTCACTTTTATCTCTGGCAGTGAGGGGGCAGTGGTAGAGCGTCGGGGAGGGGCGGGAGGGTCGGGAGGGGCGCGGCGCGGCTGCCCGTGTTATCGGCGCGCGGAGATGGATGCCGGCTCACGCTGATGAATTCGCAAGTGCCGCTCCCCTCTGCACCACCTCTCCTACTCCCAGCCGTCTGTGCACACTGCCACCTCACGTGGGACATGATCACGCAATTGTCGCTGAGAACTGGTTGTTGAGCCCTCTATACATTTTTCCAGTGATAATTCACTAATTAACTCAACTGGATACGTTGGTACAGATGTTTTACCACCGTGATAAACAACACAATTTTTTGTTTGACAGCAAATGAGACATTTATACAATTGGGAGCTGCATATGATTCAGTGATCAGCGGCGGGCAGCCGGCGCGGGCTGCGGTCACGTCACTCATTTTCAATTAATTTTTAGCCAGCCGCGGCGCTGTTTTTGCTGAAAATATTTGGCTGTTTTTTGCAAGGTTTAAAATTAAATTAACCGTTAAGTTACTTTACCGAGTGATTGACGTCAATTTATGCCACCGGCCGACGCCGCCGCCGCCGCCGACGCCTGGCGCTCAACTTATAATTCTGGTATCTTTTTACCATACTTCCTGATTATCAGTTTTCGTTGCCGATAGCATATTCAACTTGAATTTTTAAAACGTTTACTTTATTTAGAGTTTAATTTTAGTGAACCTCAATTCGCTGTACTATTTGTAGCACCTAACACAAACCCTGTTCAAAGTGCTACGGCGTAGAATGCTACGGCGTAGCGCGAAAAACGCTACTTTGAGACATGGTCAATCTGAACACTAGTCATATTTGTGTTTCGTGTCAATAATTGTCCCTATGATCGTAAAGTACATGGAGGCTGTCTGTTGTCAGAGTGAGCCTGTCGTCGGGCGAGCCGTGGTGGACAGTGCGCGCGCTGGCGGGCGGCGGCCGCCACCGCGTGCTCGCCGTCGCCATCAACGCCAAGGGCCGCTCGCCGCCCGCCGCCCTCGACGACCTGCTATTCACCGACCCCGAGAAAAGAACAGGTAACTCCGAACAAATACACAATATCAGCTTATTATAAAGTACAACGGAAGCTCAATGTTATATTTTTAAATCTTCATCTTAACATCTTACGATAGAAACTAATTATAAGATCAAGATCTTTGTACTTAACCGAATCTATGAATTGAGTGTAATTTGTTCAATTTTATTATTTTTTCAATAAAATCATCAATATACTATGTTTGAAACAGCCATGCCCTTTCTAAATACACTACTACACTATGGCACCAAATCATTGCCCCGCTATACAGCATCCTTCACAACTGTGCGAATTCTTAAAGATAATTATTATAAACCTCGCCGTTCATACGGTATAATTGGACAAATGCCTCTCGTTACTATAAATGAGACGTCGTCATAATATAATCTTCTCATTACTTGAAAACCTCAATTCACAATTTCGAAGACATCAAGTTGACGTCTTATACATTTAGTAATAAGTTGATTAGGCAAATGAGACGGCAGCGAGAGCGCGGCGGTTCGAGGGCGGTGCGGGGGCGGTGCGGGGGCGGCGCGGGGGCGGCCGCCCGTACAGGTGCGGGCCTCCGTCGAGTAGGCTCTCGCCTGCAACCTCAAGATAATCCCATTTTAATTAAACGCGACTTGGATTAACCGACAAGATTAATCAAGATCCCGACTAGAAGGCGCCAGCGTCGCGCCTCTCCCGCGCCCTCTGCCGGACAAATTGCGCTACTCTTCCAACCCACCTTCAGAAATTCTATATTACGGTACTCGAGAGAAATTGGCCAATTTTCTCGAGTGTGTTTCGACTCTTTATTGATTCATCGACTTGTCGAGTGTTCCAGAAGAAAACACGCTGCTTTATAATAAAGAGAGCGAACATAGTCAGGTGCGGGAGTGTTGACTCACGGCGCCGCGGCCTCCACTGGAGGCTGCGGGGGCCGGCTCGCCGCTAACACTTCTATCATTAGAGACAAAAATAGCGCCCCTTCAAGAGTCACGAAACGAAACTGTTAACACACATTAGAGCCGGCACTTTCTCTAATATCCCCGAGAGGCTCCCGAGATCCGGTAATCCTTACGCTAGCTCTCTTATGAAAATATTTGATATCACATTATGTGGCACTAAGTGAGGACTCGACCCGCCCCGGGTTGGAGGGGAGGCAGTCGCAGACCCCAATTTCTCGCGTCGAAAGACCTCGGACCCTTCACAGAAAAAGGGTTATTTTTAAATCGAAAACCTGATTGAGTCACCCGCGCCCCGAATCAGATGATTAAGCGATAGGAAAACAATAAATCACTGAACAAACACCTTATGATTCATTTGGTTTAAAACGCGCCTCGGCGGCGACGCTGAGGTGCGAGCCGCGGCAGACTTTGGGCGGGTGCCACACACATCGCGCAACATCAACACACACAGAACAAACAGCGATACGAACAATGTTAGTCCTCTTTCATAATTTAACATTTTGGAGAGAACATTCAGGGAGAAATGGTGGCAGTGGCAGAGCGAGCTCATTTATTCGCAGGTATTTCAGCCCCTTTAAAGTGGTCACGTGAGTAAACCTGTTTCGCCGCTAATATCACCAAGTTCCTTTGAATCGTCTGGATATTGCTCGCATAATTAGGTGCTCTTTGTAAGTAAATACATTTTGTCGTTAGCATTTAAAGGTCTTAACCAACTGTCAACTAAATTAATTAGTAATTTATCGTTGGTGTACGTATTTAAGACATATCTAGACTAGTAAATCGTTAACTAGATAATTGTTAATGTTTTATAAAGTATGCATAAGTATGTTACTTGCGTATTTTGTTATTTTGAGGAACACTTAATAGTTTCATCATGTCAGTCCGCCCGCAGCCTAGCACCTAGCTCGCGGGAAGTCTTTAATGTGGCTAGGATATACTTTAATATATAGGATACAGTTAAGTACTGTGAAATAAGCCAACAAAAAATTAAGGTCTCCCTACACCTGGAGTGGAAATGAAAATTAAATTTCAAGTGCTTCATGTATAGTGGAGATGGTTAGAAAGTTATCTTAAAGTAATTGGGAGGCTGTTAAGATAATTTTACGGATTAGGGTTCGGTTTGCGACATATAAATTACAATATTTTTACGTCGTTATAGTCAAGTTTCCTTATATATTTTAGAAATAATACATTATGTCGCATTATTACAATAATTATTACGAAGTAGAACCATCAAAAAGAAAAAGAAAAATTCTTTCTCGTGTGAAAAATCCGTTTATTACCTAAGTTTGGTTTGGTACGTAAATGCCTACTACAACGCAAATATCATAAACTGTATATGTTTACTCTAACGGCAATCATACTGTATTTTTACTGAAAGCCAGTTACCTACTACGGAACCTTATACGAGTGGCTGGCACTCTCTTGGCCAGTTATTTGAAGATTAAGGAAAACATCCATCAACCTACTAATATTATAAATGCAAAAGTTTAGATGGATGGATCCTTCTTTAACGCAAAAAGTACTGTACTGACTTTAATGAAACTTGGCAGCATTGTAGCTTATAAACTAGAATAATATATAGGCTATAAAGTATACTGGTAAAACAATGTTTGCTAGATCAGCTAGCTATTAATATTTGGTAACCTATATTCTACATTTGAGGCGTTTAGAAGGATTGTCACTCGCGCCAGACAAATTTAAAATACTATCCGTTCACAAGCGAGTACAAAAAATATTGCAACTTTGTTAGCACACTATATTATGTGCGATGTGCTTGTGAGGAATGTTTGATGCGTACCGACGGATATACTCCGTGCTAATTACGGAGCCCTCGCGAACCTCCATGCAAATTTGATGAACGTACTTAGAGAGTTCGCTCGTGTGTGCCGACACGTGGAAGATGGCAACACCGGTGCACGGGTGTGTGAGTGTGTGTGTGTGTGTGCGGGTAAGTGATCTCATGAATGATGCAGCGCGGCTCGCCACAGGTGGGCGCCGGCACCTGTTTAGTTACGACCTCATATCGCCACAATGTTCCACCATGAATAATACGTTCTGAAGAGGCTGAAGCCGCCGTTATGCGACACTGTGACGATTATTGTCGGCTTGGCTTTGAAATAATTTGAAAAGCGCGCGCCGTGTGTCCTTGGTGTGTTGGTGTTGGGACGAGGCTCGGAGGCCGCGGAGAGCTTGCGACATTGTCACGCTGCACTCCACTGTGCGGTATTATCTACTGCGAGGAGGAGATTACACTTTAACGACGACGGCAGTAAAGAGCACAATGTAGCGCGCGCGCACTGGCGGCGCGGGCCGTCGGCGGCGGCGGCGGTGGCGGCGGCGGCGGCGGCCCGCGGCGCGATTTCACACAAACTCCACTTTATGGACTCCACTTAAAGTCACGATAAGATATAAACATAACGGCGCCATCTTTGTTTTCCAAAGCCTCCGTTCAGTAATGATGATTGACTTTTAGTTTTATCAACCTGGTATATTGTTAGAGGAAGTATGTACCTAGTACCTACATTGTCGGCAGAAATAAAACTTTGCATTCGGTAACACATTGTCAATTTTTAAGGTTTATTTTAACAATACAGCTGTGCGACGGGCAACGTTATTTCAATTAAACGCCACGGATGCAAATACACTTCGTTTATCTCATAACTAATACCATTCCATAACTGACAATTTAGAACACACTAGTTACGTAGTAAGTAGGACAAGACAGGACAGTGACGCGTGGTACGGGGGCTCGGGGGCTCGCAGCGAGGGGCTGTAGCGATCGCACACAATAACGTAAACATAAATCTGTTGCGGGGCCGATGAATGATGATTATTCGTTTCGTCGGAGTTTTTCCGATGATTTACACCGGGCGGCGTCGATCGGCGCACTCGACGCCTCATAACTCAGTGCGGAAGTAAATGGAAGTTGCGCGGCGAATGGCGGCGTGCTACGGCGCGTCGGCCGCGCTGACGGATGACTCACACCGCCGCCGCCGCCGCCGCCCTCGCCGCCCTCGCCGCCGCTCTACGTAGCAAGGCAGGCAACGCACCAACCACAATATGCCACACTTTCTTCCAGCTTTCGTCGAAATATCATAGCACAAAAAACAATGTACCTACCCCTAGGCAGATAAAACACGTATTTAATACTTTAAGCCGGCTATTACTGCGCGAAATTAACGAAAGATAAGCATTCAGCTTACCTTGATTGTTTCGTTAACAAATTATATAAGCCATCAATTTGAAATATGGCTATAATGTAATGGCTCAATGCAGATTAGTATAAGTAGCACAGGTGGGTAGATTTAGGTAACATTAAAGATAATGCGTTTTGTTGGTTATTTTCCGAATAAATCTTTCTATACCCAGTGGAAACTAGATAACACTGGTTAATGGTGGTAGTTGCCGGCTTGTATGTATGGGGAACAAAAGTAGCGCGGGCCATCAGTCAGCGGAGCGCAGTGGCGGCGGCGGCGGCGGCGGGAGCGACGCGCGGACGGATCGCAGTCATTTGGTGCCGTTAGCGCGGAGCGGGGCGGCGGCGGCGGCGGCGGCTGGCGGGCCGGATCAAGAGCGGCCTATTTGTAAGGTGAATAATGAATTGGCCAGCAACTGACCGCCGCGCCCGCACCACACTCGTTTGATATCACACTGTAAATCATTACATTGAGTCGGTACACAGTCTAAAAATTTCACAATGTTACTGAACTCTCTCACGATTTCGCAAATTACTTCCACAGTGTCTCATCAGGATATATTATTAGCCGCGCCCCGCGCCCCGCACCCCGCGCCCCCGCCCCGGCCCTCGGCTCATTAGTGAACAAGCCACTCTCTCAATCTGGAAGGTGTGTGACGTGACTTACACACTGATGCCATACAACATCGCCAGCACGAGGAAGGAACTCGCAAAGAGAGAATACGACAAACACAATTGACGATAATTATAAATTAGGTAGAACTTGGTGTAATTGTTTAACGTAAAAACCACAGATACCTGCCATATCTAATCTCTGCCTCTACCCGGAGGTAATAATCGTTAATACTTTTAATTCTATAATATTGACTGACGCCCATCACAGTACTGTAGAATATAATCCATGTTGATAGAAGTGATAAAACTGTGAATAAATAAAAAGTCGCACTGAAGTACAGAACAAGGCTCGAAAATCATCCTAACCCTCTAACTACTGCATTGCTGCAGCCTGGACATAAGCGATGCCTAGAAAGGACGGCCATAACTGACCTAAGCTTATAAAAGTAAAGGATAATGAGGTGTTGAAGTGTATTCACTGGAATACTCATTTTAAAACGTAATCATATCAACCACTCATTTGCTTATAGTTCTCCAACTGATTGCAGATAAAAATAGAAAAAAGTCTACATTTTGAGATGGAGAGATTCAGTATTGATATTTCAGACTGAAGTCCACACGCAATTTAAACTAAGTAAGCATCTACCTACAGATAACTCAATCTAAAAGCTAAAAGTATTATAGAAATACAAATAGAACAGCACAAATGACAATTTGTTTCCTGTTCAGCAAGATCAACTCTAGGAGCTAATACAATAACAACAGTGTAACAAGGTAAATGATTGGATATAATATTTACTGTTGCCTCAAACAATGTTTGATTAGAATGTAATTTGCATAATTACGGGCTAATTATAAATATCACGAGTGCAGATCAAATAATGTGATTGCGTCTGTGTATGGATAATCATCAGCGAGCAAATACTGGCGCGGGCTCGCCCGCTGCGGCCACTGGGGCCTGCAGGGGCCTGCAGGGGCCTGCGGGGCCGCCGGGACACTCCGCCCAGCACACGCTGCGGCCCACATACAGGGTGGATACGGATATCGGGAATTTGAACTCAAGGGAAAGTAAATCAATGCGAGCGTACTTATTTTTCTGTGAGATACTGTGTCATTTTTTTTTCTTGAAATTAGTAGGTAAGTGCTTATTCGAAATTATTGTGTGGAGATGCGACACTCTGATAATCTCATCTCGTTATATCTTGATAAAATTATGAAAGATGTTCATAACAATTATCTAATGTAACAAAGTCTTGAGGAGGAATTCACGACATCTAACTTATCCTGTATTACAGCCAATAGATAGCAACCTACATCAAGTACCTACCTCTACCTCTATGGTACCGTTCTATTTTCAAACCGTATGAATTGAAGGTAAAAGTTTCTGCTGACACCATAGTACGTGCTTTTGTATAATCGAGTTCAATCCTAAAGTCTCGTCAAAGTGTAACGAATAACCAATTTGCTTGAGCAGGACTTGTAATGAAAACGTAAGAAAATTGCCAATAGGAAAGCTCCAACATCAGCTGGATTTTCCAATCAGTGGGGATGTCCCCTCCGCCGCCGCCGCCGCCGCGACCCGACGTCACACCTTAACGGCGCACACTAATAAGATATCCTACTACGTCGATACGTAACGCTAAAAGCACCACTATTACACGTTATGACTGTAGTAGCTAAATAATAATAAAGCATGGCATTACAGTCGTGAAGTCCCACGAACAAAACCTGGTTTACCCGTCCGTGAGTAACTGGAGCTCGTAAACTCGGCTTATATCATAAAGTAAGTTGAAGTGTGAGTGCAAGCCCGCCTTTATCCCCCGCCGCTGTCTTGTGTAAGTTGAGCCACTCAGACGCGTGTTCCCCGGGAGCGGGTTACAGGTGACACGTGGGCCAAAGTAGCACGTCGTGTGTAGCCTAGTGTGGCCAGCCGCGTGGTGCACGCGGAGGCGTCGATTCTTATTTGATTTTGCGCTGAGTCACCGACCGGCGGCGGCGGCGGCGGCGGATCACTGGGACGTGTTCCAATAACGAATTCTATAGATGTTTCCAGCTTGATGCAACTTTGTATCACATATTTTACAAACAAATGTCATCGTTCAACATGCAATTAACTTTACCATCAATTGCCCGTACGCATAATAAATACCTCAGTCTATGTTTGATGTACATGATGTATATATTATCCTATGATTAGGTATGCTGGCATGTACTTATTGTGAATTATGTTGTATTTTATCTGGAATATAAAATTTCATATTTAATTCATACCTATCCGAAGTCAGTGCTGTAATTTCACCATGGGTCCATTTAACCGGATATGGTGAGTCGTCGGCTCGTTTACCTTATAGTATGCAGTTAAGTTTCGACATTGAAGATTCTCCATGGTGGTTCCAGCATTTCAGCATAAGAGCTGTATCATACATAGCGTACATCAGAATAGCATTGTGACAAAGAGATCTCCTGGTACTTGCATCCGGCCTATTATTTATATCTGGTCATGTGGACTAACGAATGTCGGTTTATGAAAGAGACTTATGTGCGTGAAGTTAGATATCGAATGTGTATGTTCATGCATGCATGATCTATATCGACCATATTGGCTATATCCTAAACGTGTGTATCAAGAGGAGAATCGAAATCGACGAATGTGTAGGAAAAACGTACAGTTATTGGAAATCCCCGAGTCGCGATGTTGAGGTATACGAGTATTGCAGACGTAACAAGAGGCAAGCAGTGGCTTAACATTATGTTTTGTTCGCAGCTTCGGAAGCCGGGCTGGGCGCGCAGAGCGCGGGCGCGGTGGGCGCGGCGTGCGCGCTGGCGCTGGGCGTGGCGGGCGCGTGCGTGCTGGCGCTGCGCACACGCAGGCGCGCGCCGCCCGCCGCCAAGCCCGCGCCGCTCAGCGCCGCCGCCGCCGCCGCCGCGCCCGCCCACGACGACAAGCGGGACTTCGACGACAACGAGCCAGACCTAATACCCAATAACTATTGTAAGTGCTTTCGTCTTTATCCATCATAAACGTAACGTGTTTAACGTAAGAGCACCATGTAAATCATCAGCAACTACTAGCTACTAAGTAAGATTATGATTTACGAATAGAACTTAGCTAAAACATCGATTACATTACAATACAGTTCAGATCGAACCAGACTACATTGTGTCGCAGATCTTGACAGGACATGAACGCTTCAGAGAACGACTGCACTGGATGACTCTCTATGACACGGCTCAGTGCCCTTGTGGCGAAGCGAGCGAAAACAGGGACCACGTTCTATGGGAATGCAGTAAGGCTACTGAAATGAGATGCTTAATAAACTGGAGCGGACCGAGCCAGGGCCAATACACTTCAGGGACCTGGTAGGTAAGCAGTCGAGGGAACTTTGACGGTTGCGTGAGTTTGCTAATCGCTGGCATAGCACGAAGAACACATGAAGCCCGTTAACGACTGAAGACTCGACGAGGACCCGACGCGAATGTGGTCGTCATGCTCGTGAAGAGGGAGAGTTGGCAACAAAATAGGGATGGGCAAGATAATTTGTATGGAGACAAGAAAACGTGTGTGTTGAAAAGAGGCCGGCGCAAGTAGACGTGCACGTCTCCTGAGAATGACCCGTACGCCGAGAGGCAGGCAGGTCTTGGGTGATGGTGGGCTTGTTCCTGATATATATAATACAGTTCGCTTGCTGTTCCTACTTTGAAACTGAAGTTTACGTTAATATTTTTAGACAGTCCAACTGAAATCACGCTTAACGCGTCTAAATGGGCGTTGACGGTTTCGAGTGGTTGGCATCTCACGGGCCATTACCGGGCCCTGTGTGTCGCCGGCCTCCGCTCGCTCCATTGCCTTCGCTCACACACATTACCGCGTGATTAGCACGTCGCCGCCGCCGCCGCCGCCGCCACGCCACGTCACGGCGCGACACACCACGCCACAACCTCTCAAACTAATCCGCGGTTAAAACACTCACAAGCTGCCCCATTGTACGTAGGTACCCGCTACGTGAAACTATAAATTTTCCAGCGAAACCTCCATCTTGCCGCAGAACCAGTATATTTTTAGATTTACCGTTCGAATAGCTCTGACGTTACAATTCCTGCATAAGTGGAGAGGTCTAAAACATTCGCTGGGTGAAATCCGGTGCTGAATGTAGCCTCGGTCCGAGCTTAAAACGCAATCCTCATAAAGGGTAATATTCGGGTGTGGAAATTAAGAAAACGCTGCAGCAGCAGCAGCAGCGGGCCACGTAAATTGTGATAAAGCGTCGCAGCGCCACCTCGCGCCATTAACATGTAAATGCGGTGTCCTCGATACAATACCTGGACTAGCGCCGCTGCCGCCGCCGCCCCCGCCGCCGGCCACTTCCCTTCGGCCCGCCGCCGCCGCCGCCGCCGCCGCTCTCAAGCAAATACACAATTCCAACTTTCTATAGGTACCTACGCCATTTATTTGATAAGACTCGTTAGTATTGCATTAGATAAATAAAGTTTATTTTGACGTGGTATTGTAATAGAGATGTATGTCATTTCCAATTTTTCAGACTAGTCACTATTACCTATAGATAGACTGGAATGAGTTTTGTTTTGATCCTTGTTTAATTTGCTAAACTAGTGAAGTGGGCTACAAATCTGAAGGCCGGTACACGGCGTGGGTTTGGCCCTGTCCGGCGCCGGACGGCACAGGTCGGCGCCGTGATTAATTCGATGAGGCAATAATGTCCTGAACGTCGACTGGCGCGTGTCGATACTGCAGCGACCCCTCCCCCCGCCGTCCGGGACACACCCTCCCCTCCTCACCGCCGCTAACAGCCACACACGACCATTCGACAAATTATTGACTCGGGGAATCAATTGCAAAAAGGATTGACTGACCCAGATGAAAGAGTCCGCCTCTAAACAAAAAGTAGTGTAAACAGAACAGGCTGGCGGCGGCGGCGACCGAGGAGAGACTTTCCCGCTGCTATTTTGTTTCGTTTACAAATATACATCGTGCACATACGCAAACGTACACTGCATAGTTCCTTGAGGTGGTCGCTCCTTCGAAATTATGACTGTCTCCTGAGACTAGCTCCGACAACATGACAGTGGCTGAGTTGGATACATTAGTGAGAGTGTTCGTCATGATAAGTGGCCAGAACATTGCCCAAACAAAGCGGTACTGGTAGCTTAGTAGGTCCTTTATGATCGTTGACGTCTCTCATTAGTTCTGTTTATAACTTGTCGAGTCTTCTTCTGCCCAGGGTTTATCCCGGTTACCGAAGCCTTAAAGGAGGATTTAATTTCCTTTGTTTTTGGCTTTTCCAGCTCGAGTTCATTCCACTTGGCTACATAGAATACTTACTTACAATCTGTCTTCTAAATATTTTTATTTTCCATTTAATACATTCCGTCGTGATAATTGTGGATGTATAGGTGCGTCGAGTCGTGGCTCATCCGCCGCGGCCGCCGGTCGGCGCTCTCGCGGCAAATAAATCCGAAACAATACGGGCGCAGTCTTATGAGGCAATTACAAGTTGCCCGGTCCGAGAGGAAATTAGCGATGATAACAGTTGCAAACCCCTCTGCGCCCCCCGCACGCGCCCCCGCACGCGCCCCTCCACGCGGGACACATCAACATGCAAATTATTCCGCTGTTAAAGTGGGAAAGTTAAATTGATACAATGCCAGCGCCACGTTTACTTTACGACTACGCACTGTCGCCGATCGCTGATGTCGCGGGAGTACAAAGAGAGATCACTTTCTGTGTAGGTACATAAGAAATAATTTCCAATGTGGCGTAAAAGATGAGGTCGTGAGAACAAGTACTCCGGGGTAGTGCTTTTTATCTCTAAGTCCCCTGAAAAACTTAACTGGCTTAAGCACGCAGTGGAAAGTGTGAGCATGCTCGGAAATCCCGGAGGCGCGGCGACTGTATCCCGTCCAGTGAAGTAATTAAGATAAGTGTAATCCCGCGCCCCCCTCGGCGGCACTACACTAGACCGCGCTACACCGCGTTACGCTACACATTAGTCCAAGTCCATTCTTCAGGGGCTGCCGCGCTCCATTTTTATCTCGAGCTTTACTTGCTCAGTTTTGAGGTTGCTTTCTTTACGTTGAGGCTGGAGATTTGTTACATTTACCTACTAAAAGGCTGCACACTTACCTACTAATAGTCATTTGAGGCTAAACGAAAGTTGCTGTTTACACGTCTTTTTACTTACTTATGCCAACTAAATAATGTTGTTTAAAGGGAAGTCTGTATGCAAATATTAGTAATTATGCACAGTTTAGTGTAATGGAAGAAACATTATGACGTTACGTCGATGCCATGACATTTCGTGATTCTTCACAATGATAATAATCCGAGCATAAATGCGACCCTTAAAAAGCAATTACCGTGTGGCGATAATGTCGAGGAGCGGCGGCAGAGATGCAGCACGGCAGCACTGCCCACTGCCGCTTCCAGCTGCCTTTACATATTCAAGCCGAACGTGCCAACAATTAAAACGCCCTGTAAATCAGAATAATGGCCGATGGACGAGGGACTCATATTATTATGTATTATAAAAGTGGAATTATGACAGCCATAACGCGGCGCTCCCTCCGCGACATAAACCGCGGGACAATGGCGCGGCGGAAACCGCGCGATATAATGTTTTACGAACGCAATACCAGACGGACTCGCAAGACCTGCGGCAGCTTCGTGCTCCCCCGCCTTGTACAGTCTACTACCTGCAAGCAGCGATCGACAAACTAGTATTGACTTCGTGTGTCTATCAGAAAAGACAATTACCTACAACTTTTTTTTAAGGAAACGCGCAACATTATGTTAAATATTTAAAACGGGTATTATAGCGCGAAGATTAACCGAAGATAAGCATTCAGC
>SJJU01009324.1:0-10773 GCA_012932125.1 Conopomorpha cramerella | reverse complement strand
TATTTGACAGCTTCCGCAAATGTTGTAAACGCTACGCGTCGCCACCGTCGCGCACATAGCCAATAGGAAGTAATGCTAAAGACAACTTTAATTCGTTTGCAGCTGAAAAGAAAATGGAAACTTTGTCAAGCTTTGCTATATTTGATTGTTCGTATTCTCAAACTTTCCTTAAGTACATATCTATGCTCAAGTAAAGTTTATCTCACTCACAAGAGACGCACTATGTTCAAGGGCCTTTAGAGTACTGATTACTGATACACAATTTGAACTGAGTATTTTGGTCGTTTGTGCGCTATCTGCTTCAACTCTATACTCCGATAAAAACATCTAAAAAGGATATAAGGCACATAACCCTTCCCATTGTTGTTTAATCGTAAGGTTGTAATAGCCGCATCTATTAACCAATCACGGCAAGCGACACCGCCCCCGCCCCGCCGCCGTGTAAATACCTAAGGCGCGGCCTACAGAACTCTAACAAAGTATACGCATTCTTACGTAAACGAACGTAGGTAGCGTGAAATTAATTATTTTTTTTTACGTAGAGAAATAAAATTGTCTGAATTGATTGGAAATCATTGATGTGTTACAATCTTGATTGATTTGAAATAACATTTACATATTTGCCTTTTCTCTTTTTGGTTAACACTTTATTGTCACGCTGGTGTCTGGGCAAGTAAAATGGCAATGGTCCCTCTGTCTTCATTGCTGCTGATCATCCTTTCGGTAAGTTCATTATCATCACCAACGGACAACAAAATATTCCAGAGCACAATATGTCCCTTACATTAAGATGGTTTTGTACGTTCAATATCGAATCAGATTCTTTAAGCGAAGGCTTTAAGGGCGTACAATATAATATGGTGTGGGTCACGACTTCTGTCTTGACAGCTGTAGTTACAAACGGCGTAAACAGAAAGAAAGCTGATAAACAGCGCTGATCGGTCATTCCATAGAAATTCAAGTGGAGCGCTGGTAGTCGACACTGGGTAGACAATTGGGAGTTTTCTATAAAATGTAAAAATGTAAAAAATAAATAAAATAAATACACTTCACAGCGTTTAATCCCAAATCGGGGTAGGCAGAGGCACTTGCTAAAGCAAATGCTCACGGTTCAAGCGTATTTAGCAACTATACAATGTACTATGTTAATAGAAAAGTTTTCTTAAGCTGGGTTAGATGCCCTCGGAGGTATCATACACAAGCAATTGAGCTGGCTATGTGATTGACAACAGCTTTACTCCACTGTTAGGGAGCCGGATGGCCGTCGCCTCTAAAGTAGCCCAAAATAAGCCATATCGCAAAATTACAAGCAATTATCTACGTATTTTTTGGGTGGTTGAAACGGACCCACTTTCCAGAGAGCACACAATATGTTATGGTATGGATCCTGACTCCTGCCTTGACAGTAATCGCTTAGTCGGGTTAGATGCCTTCGGGAGCTGAAACCCATCACTGGCACTGGTTTTCCTCTATTGTTCGGGGGTCGAATGGTCGTTGCCTGGAAATATATCCTAAATTAGCTAAGTCGTATAAATGAAAAATTAACCCTGAGCATTTACAGGATAGGTTGGTAAAAGTAACCAAGATCACTAGGATTGGAATGCTGAAATTGGAAAGAAAATGAACATAATAATGAAAGGTCTACTTTCACAGGTTGGCATCCAAGGATCCCAGCAGTCAGACCTTTTGGCTGCACTATACAAGAAGGCAGTACGTAACGATCGGCCCTTGGTCCTTGTCCTCGATAACCAAGACAGAGATGAGGCCAGCTCTGATTCTTCCTCTTCTTCGCTAGAAGGCAGATCAGACCTGCTCAGGGAGGCCTTGGACTTGTTAGAGGTTTGTGTCTAAAGTTGATGTTAACTAAAACACGCGTGCTCTTTCTAAAGCTACCTTTCTAAACTGTCGTAAGAATGTACTGTTGGCCTTGAAAGTAGTTTATAAATTTTTATGACTATTCCTCGGTCAGTAAAACTTGAGTAAGATAATGTTGTTATATTGTGACAAGTACAAAAATAGGTTTATTGTCTAATGCAATTCATGTTAGTTTAAACTTTAGCTTAGTAGACCATATTCTTGGCGAACGGTATGCATATACGTAGATAGCTTGCCTCCAAAATAGGCAATCGATCTCCACTCGCTACAGGACTAAAAATCCACTTTTTCTCACAACACAATACAAGTTAGTCATACAAGCTCATCGGTTTCGGGTGTTTTTATTTTTCTCTTTATTTTTTCATCAGTCAGTTATGCACTTTGCTGTTTCTGTCAACCGAAACTCAAAAATTCTCAAAAACTCTTTATTTCACACTGTACATTACAATACATGTAAAATTGACAATGGCAAAAATGCAAACTGCGACCTTCCAGGTAACTTATTCAAAGACTTATTCCGTCACGGACTTAACTTATTGCTTATTACCCAAAATGGTTGTATGTGATACAGTAGGTATATTTAAATGATTCATGATTTTGTATGGCCCAAGCTAATCATTCGCAATATTACGTTTTTATTCAACAATTTACTGAAAAAGAAGTCCCACGTGAAATTTGGAGTGCAAGCAGTTATTTTCGTATCATTTGAGAGGAACAAACACGTCATGCAAGAAAATATAAGCCGCCAAGAAAAGAGAAACTGGTTGAAACTCTGATTGTAATTTGCAGGGGCCGAGTGGGGACGATGAAGATCAAAACCAGGAAAGCGCCTCTGGATTACAATCACAAAACAATAATAATAATAAAAGAAACCAACAAAATTCAAATAATCTTCATCAGCGACAGAGCAGACAAACTCTTAAGAATAATAAACGCACAAACAAAAATCAGCAAGAGATTTTCAAAGAAGTTACCAAAAAGCATTTGCTCGAATTGCTGAAAGACTTGAAATCGAGCCTAGGATTAAAAGGCGGAGAATCATTCAAAGGTCCACATAGAAAACCAACAAAAAAAGCTCAAAGGAATCGGAACCAATCGAACAGAAGCCAAAGCGACTTGGAGGAACTTCTAGCTCTATATTTGAAAAAGAAGCAAAACAGTCAAAATAACAATCAACAACGCAACTCCTATAGCAAAGGACAGAACGACTTACACAATCTCCTGAACGACTACAACAAGGGTCAAAGCAGAAACAAACCAGCACTAAGAACATCTATTTTGTCTAACCTGTACTCTCTTCGTAATAGACTCAGTTGCGATGCTTTAGACGAATGCAAAATGGACTGTAGATCCAGACGTTACTCTTTCCCCAAGAAATTGACGGTATGCTACAACGATTGCAAGAAAGAGTTCAAATGTGAGGCAGAGAAGAAAGGATGTGACGATTGCGGATCAGCAGACACTTGCGGTGAAGACAGTGGTTGCGGCGAGGAAACTGGCAGCACCAAAGGATACATTGAAGGTCCTGAGGAAGTGAAGTGTAAGAGGTGCTAGAGCGTTATTATACGTTTCTTGAGAAGAGATATTTTTGTTTTGATTTCTTTAGCTCATAAAACGAACCTTTCGATAGTACTAGTGTAATTAATTTTATTGTTGTTTCTGATAAATAAATACGAGAATGAGATAGAATTAATTTTGAGCTGGACGAATGAAAACTGAAAAATATGATTTTCGTCCCAGATTGTATTTATCTGTTAGGGGCTGTGACATAATTTGGAAAACTTTTAAAAAACACCAATAACCTTTTTTTTACGTATTTATACTTAAAACAGTGGTGGTCGGGGTCTAGATCGTGTATTTCTATACATTATACAGAGTTTCTTGAAACTCGACGAATTCTTGTTAGGACGAAATAGGGGAGCTATAATGTCATAAATTTAACACCCCATATTTATGGGCAAAAATATGTTATATGTATGTAATGGGTTTTTAAGATTGTTTTAATTCAACAGTAGTATGAAATTTGAAAATTAACAAAAACAACTAACTGTAAGAGAAACGAAATATGCTTTTATATGTTTTTTAATGTAAGATTCTGCTAGAGTCTAGAAAACACTTGAGAAATCAATAACTCAAGATCCATTGATCGCCCATACATGTGGGGGATTATACCTCGTGTATTGTACCCTCATAAGTTTTGAGACAAACTTTGTACTCAAAAAAAAATAAAAAATGTTACTGGCTGATAATTTTTTCTTTTTCCAATTTTGAATTTGGAACGTTAACTTTTAATTTTTATGATTGACAGATTCATTTCTTTTAATTTTCTCGCGATGGAGGGAACTAAAGAATTACGTGCGACCGTTATTTCGCTACATAAGGTAGAAAAAAAACCAATGGAGATTTTCCGTGAGATGAAAACTTTTGGAGTGAGCCGTAACTTCGTGTATTACACTATTAAACGATACAAGGAGACAAGTTCTTTGCAAGATGGTGAAAGAAGTGGTCGGCCACGCTCTGTGAGGACGCCTGCGAACATCAAAATCATCAGAGAGAGACTTCGCCGAAATCCATGCCGCACTCATAAGAAACTCGCTCTGCAGACTAATATTTCGCGCGTTTCAGTGAACAGAATACTGAAATATGATCTGAAGGTAAAGGCGTATAGCCGTAGGAAAGTTCACTTTTTAAACGATCGCCTTCGTAAATTGCGACGCGAACGTTGTCCTAATACTGCTTAAGAGACACGATGCGAGGAAGATACTCTTCACCGATGAGAAAATCTTTACTGTCGAAGAAAAGTTCAATCGACAAAATAATTAAGTGTATGCCAAAAGTAGCAAGGATGTCCCAGCTTCAGCACGGAATGTCTCGCGGTCTCATCATCCGGCCAGTGTGATGGAATGGTGGGGAGTTTCGTACGAAGGTGTCACTCCACTCCATTTCTGCCAAAAAGGCGTCAAGGTGAAAGCCAAGAATTACCAAAGTGATATCTTAGAGTCTGTCGTGAAACCCCTGTCTCATACTTTATTTCACAATAAGGATTGGGTTTTCCAGCAAGACTCGGCGCCATCCCATAAGGCAACATCCACCCAAGCTTGGTTGCGAGAAAATGTTCCGGCCTTCATCGCGGCGGACGAATGGCCCTCCTCCGGTCCCGACCTCAACCCGCTTGATTATTCTTTATGGACGGAATTAGAGCTCAGGGCCTGCCGAAAGTCCCACCCAAACTTAGAGTCATTAAAGCGAGCCCTTGTCCGAGAAGCAAAGCTAATTCCGCTGGAAAAGATTCGAGCCGTAATTGATGACTGGCCAAATCGTCTAAGGGCCTGTATTAAAAACAGGGGCGGTCATTTCGAATAACAATAATATTTTATTGTTGATAAGTGTCTATTTAATGTGCACGGAAAATTTTAGAAATATAAGTAAATTATTAAAAAAGTTATTCAACTTTCATTTCGTCTCAAAACTTATGAACACACGAGGTATATCAAGTATCATTCAATAAATGAAATAAAAATATCAATAAACTCGTAAATTTTTATATCAATTAAATTCGCTAAAATTGTACGATCTTTAGTGATAAAATAACTTATTATATGTATGTATAAAAACAAGAAAAAATAATTAGCAACCATTAATTTAGGCAATGGTGGTTTATTCACAGTGTAAAGGTACTTTTTTGTTGGTAAGCAGCTAATTTACGTAGCAAATAAAGTCTTGGGGAAGCTAGAGGGTAAAACGGCAGGAACCAATTTATGATAAGACTTCTACTAAATCAAACCTTGCCCACAACTGAAGAATCCAGTACGTACCTACTCAAAACAAATTAGTGTAAATAGCGATCCCGGTCCTTTTGAAAGGGATTTTCCATTGTAACATCGTTATTCATCACCAGCTCATACTTGTCCACTGCTGAACATAGGCCTCTCCAATTGCACGCCACTGTGATATCTGTTTTCGGCTTCTCGTCATCTAGCTTCTACAAATCTATTATATTAAGGATATAGGTACGTAGGTAGAAGGAATATTACTACTTAAATTACCATTAGGCCTTGTGTCTACCTTGTTCATTGTGTTTTTAAAAACAAAAAGAAACCATTATTAGGCAAGTATTTTTATCAGTCCTGTTCCAGTATCACAAAGCTACAAGAAACCAGAAAATTACAAGAATTAAAATCACTACACTATACAAAAATACCGTTGTAACATCATAAAAGTGAATATAAAAACAATATTACAGTAAACAAGATAAATTAAGAAGAATTAAATGACTTAAATTATTTAATGAATTTGTTCGTAAATCAAACAAAGCAACAAATCTTTGAAGTCGTCACGTAAAGCATGTGTGAGAGGAATAGATCAATGCATAAAGGAGTGTAACTTTAAAAGTGTATTTTTATCTGTGTTATTCAGTATTACTAATTGAATGATCATCAGCCACATAACGTCCACTACTGGACGAGGGCCTCCCTCAATGATTTCAATGACCATTTGGATTGGAAATGCCAATTATCGCCACGCTTGAAAGGCGGGTTGGCATCGCAGTGGTGTCGCTTCTGCCACTCCTCTGGAGAGTTCTTTCGGTCGCTTCTTACGACGCCACGACGGGAAAAGTTTGGCTGCTGTGGTGACACATGTTTTCCGTTTCCCGTCACCATATAGCTAATTTAATTGAAAGCCAATTTTACAATTCACAAATTAAGTCACTGTAGTAAAATGTGTACGTTTGCATTTTGTGATCCTTATTTGTAAAAATGTTCACCAGTAGGTATAGAGCGTCATTTATTACGGTGAGATATAATTATTTGGATGTAATGGTAACGAAACAGTAAGGGATAAACAAGTGAAGAATTAATTTTGAGTTCTATTGTTCAGTATGAATATTCTACTTTCTGCGGAATAATAAATAAATGTTTTTGACTATCCATGTTTCATTAATGTATGTACAGTAAAACATAACCTATTATGTAAAATTTCCTAGAATTACGTGCAACATGAACTAAGACATTCCATAAACATTTTTACGTACGTTTATGGAACGTCTTCACGCCCGTCTCTGCACCATTTAGCTTGTTGGTGTATTTTCTAAGGTGTTAACATTTTCGTGGACACTCAACTTAAGACAATAGAAAAAGTTACATTGCTCACATCGAGCGGGCTGTGTCTCGAAAAGGGTTAAATACTAGATTCACCACTATTAAATCTAAAGAGTAATTTGCATCTACCTACTTCTAGTGCGTAATTCCTAAGCAAATGCATTTATATTTCACTAAGAATTATATGCACTTTAAACCAAAGCGAATAAGTTAGCTTACTACATATCCTTTAAAATACTCATCTCAAATAAATCTTCACAGGATCAAAGTATATCCGACGAAACGAAGAAACCCGTATCAAAAGCAGTACAACAATTGGTGCATCATCAAAACCAGGACCGATTACAGAAAAACAACAACCAAAATAATCAAAACTCAAAGTTGAAGCGCACCAGATTCCAGGACAACACACTTGACATAAATCAAAATGCTCACGGTCTATCACAAAGCTTAAGTGACCAGCTGCAACTCAGAAACGAAAACCAGAACAGCCAGCATCGAAATTCTGGTTTGCAACTTTTGAAACTGTTGCTACAGAAGAAACTGCAGCAGGACAGCAGTGATGACAACCAACAACCGCGTAATCAAAAGAGGTCTCAAAATCAACAACTCAACCTTGATGATGATGACGACGATGATGTTCAATACGTGAACAGAAACGCATTAAGATCATCCATACTGAGCAACTTGTACAGTCTAAGAAACCGCTTGAACTGTGAAGCCCTCGACGAATGTAAGGACAGATGCAGATCCCGAAGATCAGGCAAGATCAAGATGACGTTGTGCGTGAACGGATGCAAGCAAAAGTACACGTGCACACAGGAGAAGGAAAACAATGGATGTAAAAACTGCGACTCCGCAGACACCTGCGGCGAGAGCTGTGGAATGTAAGAAACGATGGCAGGTTCATCATTGCGTGATTACATTTTCCGGATATGATAGTGTTTTATTTTATCACTAGTGGACTCGATAGACGTTGTCCTGTCTTAACTATTAATATGAATATCTAGGGTGCTCAGCAGTGGATGTCATTTTTTTCTTTCATAAGAACCTTCTGCTGTCATTAATAAGCACAATAAAGAAAGAATTAGCAAAATCGGCCCACCCGTTTCGCAGTTATGGCATGACAACGAAAAGTGGCTTTGATTTTTATATAATAGACTAGGCATGTAAGTGTGCTATCTGAAATGTCTGTTTAGATTTTTTTCATCGTGAGTGTAGTATATGAAAGCATGGCAGTACCTGGAGGTTCACTGGCTCGCCAACACACGCGTCACAACAGTAAGCACGTCCGCTCTCGCCCGTGGTTCTCGCGTAATGCCCCGTGCTACCTTGCGACTCGTGCGCCCGAGACAGTGCACTGTATTGCTTATACGCATACACTACAGTGAAGATATGCGACATGGATAATCCACGTTTGGTGGGGTCAGTGTTGTGTCTCCCGCGTTATAGCCGTGGCTCAAGCTGATCTTAGCTATGCTAGGGTCTTGCGGACCGTCTCCATGAGGGCGATCGACGCACCCCCTGACCGACATCGTATAGAGGTACCGCTCTCGGAGGCCGTATTAGAAGCGGGCCACAGCCTCCACGCCCTTTCAGTTGCCTCTTACGACAGGCAAGGGTTAACCTCAGTGCTATTCTTATGAACGGAACTGCTAGGCTAAGATTATTATTTACCAAAGTGTAAGTACACACATCAAAAGTGTCTAGGGATCAAGAACATTTTTAGCTCTAAAAAATCTAACTTATTTAAATCAAATCTAATCTTCTGGATTGGTCTCCTAACTAATTCCCTATGCCTGTATCAATAACTTATTACCACATTTAGAATAAATTATGAATGAATTCAGTTTTTGTAAAATATATTCTTGATTGCAATTTTCTAAAATGTACTTGATCCCTAGAGACTTTTGATGTGTGTATATCAGGAACGTTAATCCTGGAATAGCCTATGCCCTCCTGTTATTCCAGACAATAAGGTATCTTAAGGTTTATTAAAAAACCGTTCAGTAGATATTCCGTGAAGTAATAAAAAACATACCGACAGTCAGGCAGAGATTTCAAATATCATGCTTTCATTATTATTTCTGAGACACTTACGTTCTCTCTCCGTTCATCAATGTTGTCTATTTATAGGTTTTGGGACACTGTATTTTCAGATGAGCACATTTTGAAGACAATACGACGTCGTTTTTGTATCAAGTACAAGTTCAATCTTGTAAGGTATACTGCTCTCATCTTTGGGACTCGTCAGAAAAATACCAGCTTGTAATTCTAAAGGCAATAGGGAGGCGTGCTAGAAGGCTTATAGGTGACGACAAGCTGTTTGATGCTGGGCTACAAAGATTAGAGCATCGCCGAAAGCTTTCAAGCCTAACACTCAATAAGGCAAAAGGTCAATGTGGTCCTTCTGTCCACCCTCTTTTGGGGATTACGGGCTGGAGAATGCATATATACTACGTGTATGGCTAAAACTCAAATCGTAGACAATATTCATCCGGAAATATTAAAAGTAAATATGTCTCACGTTGTAGCCGTCATAACATGAATTTGACAGACGTAGGTAAATGTATTCATTGTGTATTTATAGTAAAATTAAATTAAAATTAAACAACATAGATATTTTTTATAATTCTTAATTTTGAGATGGAGAAGTTTATAATGTAGCTTTTAAAGATGGACGTACATTATTTTCTGAACCAGAGAAACAAAATTTCGGAACTTTCATGACCACGGAGATTTGTTCATTTTTATCATAACTTGGGGGTAACCATGTCGAGATATGATGAGGTAAGTTTTCATTTTTATTCCTCTTCTGGGTAAAGTGTATCTCTTTTCTCCAACCAGTAGGCTTAGCATGGCGCAGACTTGTCTCGAAGCCCCCTCTCACCGATAGAGTCGCTCGTGCCAACCATAAAATTCCCGCACTGAGGATGTGCGAGCACGCATCTATCTCTGCGCCATCGGCCGAAGCAGACCAGTGTGCGCTATTGGCGTTATCTTGAAAAACTCTGTAGGTATTGCTACTCTTAAGCTCGCATTAGAATGAGATGGCACTTCAAGACAATTCTAGGTTAGCATGTATGCTAATCGTACAGCTTTACAGAAGATTCCAGGGTCTGCTTTTTAATTAATTATTTTACTTTTATGGCTATTACTAGGGACACCTGTAGCCGTAGTAGATAAAAGTTTGTATCAAGCAAGATGTCAGTTCAATTGTTAGATATTTTAAACTACTCGAGAGCCTACAATTCCGGCTAAACAATTATTGTCGTAACACTAGAGGGTGTATTCTGAAGAAAAGATCCCACTTACAGACAGTCAACTTATCATAAGGATGCTGCAACTTATCATGAGGATGATCCAACTATCTTAAGGATGGTCGTGGCCTTGGATTAACCTAAATTGTAGATAAAGGCTTACTGGTAATTTTCGAGTTCATCGTACTGTTACGTACATGGGGGGTGGGTACAGATAGAAAATTACACTATTACGATAATCAAGAATTACACTTTATTTCGGCACTGTAATTACTCAAACCCGGACGTAACAGTACTGTGATTTCAGCGGTACACTATCCAGTAAAAAATAAAAATAAACAAATAAATGCACTTCACGCCTTTTAATCCCAAAGCGGGGTAGGCACAGGCACTTGCTTAATAAGCAAATGCCCACGATTCACCAAGCGTATTTAACCCAACGTGACAGGGGTTGAGCCCATCGCCGTTGGAGGGTTCACACACCTTGTGGTGTGTGGGTTTCATCACGATGTTGTCCTTCACCGTACGAGCGTTGCGTT
>SJJU01009323.1:0-12345 GCA_012932125.1 Conopomorpha cramerella | reverse complement strand
CCCCAAGACCATCGCGAACGCACAAAGGCTCTCGCAACAACGCGTT
The DNA here is from genome assembly GCA_012932125.1 of Conopomorpha cramerella. Lineage (NCBI taxonomy): Eukaryota > Metazoa > Arthropoda > Insecta > Lepidoptera > Gracillariidae > Conopomorpha > Conopomorpha cramerella. The sequence continues at coordinate 12,299 of SJJU01009323.1, read as the reverse complement.
CCAAATTGAATACCCCTCATAGAATGCCCTTTGATTCTGCAATATATACAGAAAACACCTTTCCGTTCGCCTCCCTTCCTTCATGAAGTAACCAAAAAGAACTTTGAGTGAAATAGCATAGCTAAGGAAAATAAGCACGTCCCGTTTAATACACATGGTGTATTAAGGGCATTAGCTTAGCAAGTGTCTCTGCCTACTCCGATTTAGGAATAAAAGGCGTGATAAAGTGTGTAAAAGAATTAATACACTTGTGATAAAAAAATCCGGGTCATATATACCACTTCTATAAAGGTCACAATTCTGAAATAGTAATCTACACTAATATTATAAAGAGGAAACATTTTTTTGTTTGTTTGCAATGAATAGGCTCAAAAACTACTAGACCGTTTTAAAAAAATCTTTCATCATTCGAAAGCTACATTATCCACAAGTAACATACGCTATATTTTACCGCGAAATCCCCACGGGAACAAAAAAAAAGCGCGAGTAACACTGCGCGGTACAGCTAGTCTATAATATAAAAATAAATCTCAATGATTATTGAGGTATTCTAGATCATAGACTACGGTTGTGTGGGCGTGCCGAGGGGATGCATGTCTGGTGGGAGAACAGGCCTTAACGCCCACAAAAAAGTGTATGGAAATGTCGGAATTGGAAAAACGCAAGTCTCCGGGCAGGTCCCATCAATGGGGAATCCTGCACCGCTAAGGCGGTCTGCCCCAGCTCCCCTAACAAAGCGCTCCAAGAAAGACATACCAGGCAGTGCGATTGGTTGAAACAAACTAAGTCGCACGATGTGTGACAAAGTAGCCAATCACAGCGCGTATTTGTTATATGTCGTGTCTTTCTTGGCGCCCTTGCTAGGGCTGCAGGTGTACGGAGTGGGCACCTCTTCCGCACTCGGACGAAAGCTGCAGGCCACACAATCCGGTTCGTCACCGGCGCTGTCGAGTTGTTGGTCCCGGCAGTGTGGAATTGGGCACCGAAAACGAAACAGGCAAGATAGTGAACTCTGATTAGTTGACGCGCGGAGACTCGGGTGTCTTGACAATCATAGTGGCAGCCGGCAGTCTGAGTCGGAATCGGGATGGGGTTGCCTTCCGACGTCAGTCTGTCGGAATCCGACGTAGCCGTGGCCGGTGGTGTGGCTGGTTTATCCCCTGAGCCCAGCCTAAGAGGAGGGGAAGGGTCGCGAAGGCAGGACTATAGACCCGAGCTCCTACTACGACCACGAAGAAGACACATAACGCAATAATCGATAATATTGTAACTACGTACACAAATGTAGGTATTTGTGTGCGTTTGTGCCTACAACTATATACTGATACTAGTGAGGGTAGGTACATTACAGACAATAGGTCAAGGTCATGCTTGTTCAGGTTAAGTGAGGTTAGGTTAGCATTTTGAATTAAGAAATACTGCTTTTTTGAAGTCTTTAACTCCTTTTTTGTAAGTCACAAACGTCGTCCATACCAGGTAGATTTATCATTTACGCGAACCAAGCGCTTTGCGTCTACTTTCATAGTGTGAATCGCCACGATGTGGAATGACTTGCCGGAGTCTGTGTTTCCTGCGCAGTACAGTATGGAGGTCTTCAAGTCGCGGATGAATAAGTACCTAATGAACAAATGTGCTCCATCGTAGACCACATCGCTTAACATCAGCAAGGATGGTAGACAAACGTTTGTGCAGTGATTAAAAAAAATAAAAAATCGTACCGAGTAGGCAGTAGGTAGGTAGTAGTAATAAGGTAGTTAAAAAAGTAACAAACACCCATCAATATATCAAACTTTTTGCAATATTAGTACGATATAAAGGTTCTTTTCTAACCCGCGTAAATTCTTTTGACAAAAGATCTTCTAGCTGTTTTCGGGAAGGGTGGAAAATTTTCTCGGTAACAATTAAGTGGGTACAATTAGATAAAACAAAATATCCAAAAGGGCAACGATAGGTCAACAGGACTGTGGTTTCAATTCTATTTTGCTTTCTTTGCGTGCCGCGCTGTGTAAACCGAGACAGGCTTAGCTAAAACGTGACTCTTTGAAATTAAACTCTGATGGAAGATGGTCGTGAGGTTCGAACGTTGAAAGCTTTCTGTAAAAAAAACTATTACTTGAATCGCGAGACATTAAAAAAACTGTCAACAAGTCTTAAACCATTAGGATTGATTCTTATAAATAAAAAGTATACTTCACGCCTTTTATTCCCAAAAGCCGTGTAGTGACAGCGAATAGAATACATACATAATTATGTCACCACCCCAACCCAAGCTTTCTCGTCGTGGGGGCCGTAATAAGCGACTGAGGGAACTCTCCAGAAGACGGGCAGCAGCGCTCTCTGTGATTTAAGCCACAACACCACTGCGATAGCCAAGATCCCTGAAAAGCGTGGTGATTATTGGAATTTCCCCCCCCAAATTATCATGGAAATAATTGGGAGAGGCCCTCGTCCAGTAGTGGACGTCATGTAGTTGTTTTGTATGTATATACTGCGTGTAAAATGACCCCGAGCAATGGTCTTAGAAACGTTGTTAGGCTCGTCAATATGAACAACTTTGACTAATATTACGAAAACGAAAAAAAAATGATCAATCTCCATATAAAATGTCATCTCCCAAAGCAAAAATTTGTCTATTTTGCATGGAAGTGAAAAAAATTTTTTGCGTTCTCCACATTGTCGCCATAGTAAAAACCATTACTCGTATTCCTTTTACACTCTATATATATGTATATTATATTATGAACAGCGTTTATGTGTATGTATAAGAATCCCTCTGCCTGTCCCTGTGTACATCTTTAAAACTACTTAACGGATTTTTATGCGGTTTACTTTAGTAGATAGAGTGACTCTTGAGGTAGGTTTATACGTATAATATATGCATATAAAAGCAGAGAAACACTGTTTATAATGTGCATTGGCCAAACAACGTTTGCTAATATACGAAACCCTTTAACGGTCGAACACGGTTTGTCCAATGAAAACTGCAACAGGCCAAGTTGAGGCTAGTTTTACAGTTGAGGGCAATAAGAAGCATCTGCCACGCGCCGTCGCACAGTTTTACAATGGCTACACTCTTTGTTCTAGAACATTCGCCGCACCCGGAGCGAGTATTTGGCGCTATTATTTTGCCACAACACAATGCCGGGATTCAGTTGAAAATTAACTGCTCGTGAACGGAAAATATGAACTAGGGAAGTTGTGGTTATACATTGTTTACAAAGACGGTGGAATGGATTATAATACCTCGTAGGTGCAGTGGAAGTTATTAGTGTGTATTAAAGGTAAAAAAATACACTTTATGCCTTTTAATCCCAAAGCGCGGTAAGCGGAAGCAAATGCCGACGGTTCACAAAGCGTATTTAACCATCAATCCAAATTAAAAAATACACATATAAACTGTCAATTAAATAAACAAATAAACTGTCAAACGGTGCAGCACAGATCAAGAATATATTGCCACAGATCAAACTGATGTCAAACCTACGTTGAAATCGCCCTGAGAACCCGATTTCGAGGCTCACCTCTCATCTCAGACATGTCCGATTCTCACGAGACTGTTTCTCAACTGTGAATACAAATTCTTTGCTGAGACTGAGATTACATTGCATTTTGATAGTTCTGAGACTTAGACCGACTTCGTCTTACGACTCTGAATACAGCACAGTTGTAAAACCAAACGTTAAACACACGCTATAGGTACAACAGACCTGTACAGGTCCGGTACACCGTATCGTGTAACCTACTTTATATGAACATGTACTATAATAATCTGGTCTACCACCCTAAGGTTCAAACTCGTATGAATTTCACTGTACAAGGACGATATAACTAAATGGTGGGTAGTTAAATAATGTGTATTCACAGACATATGAATACCCCATTCATTGCGCATTGCCGTTCATGTAAAAATCCATTCGGAATGGAACATTTTCCCTGTGTTGTTACGGAAACTGTCTATTTGACTGTAAACGTGTATTTGAATTTGCGTTTCCGAGATTATAAATCTCGACTTCAGAAGCATAAGGTCGGATGTCATATTGTTACAATGACACATCCGACCTTATTCTTCTAATGTCGACAAATATATTTGCCTTTTTTACATTCGGTCACCTGCCACCAACTAGCACCCTATGCCAGAGACTGATTACTTTAATACTCTTAAATAAATACCGTCATAATCATCATTAGCCCATACTTGTCCAATGCTGGACATAGGCCTCTCCATTTGCACGCCGCTGTGATCTAAATAAATGTATAGATAAATAAAACACCCAGACGAATACCATAAACGCTTAGGTTATGTCGTTGGCGGGAATCGTACTCACGACTATAGTTATAGAGGTAGATGTTCCATTCTAGTCTTTGTTTGTCGCGCTTTTACGCGAAAACTACAGAATGGATTGTGACGAAACTTAATTATGGGGATATAGCTATAAACCTGGAACATGATGTAGGCTGAATTTTATGCTGAAATTCTCACAGGATCGCGATAAACAGTGGTTAAGATAAGACCGCGGAGCAGAACTAGTTTGTTTAATGAAAAGGAATGTAAATTACCGGTAAAAATATCTGTTAGTAAAATTTTGGTGAAATTCACTTTTGAATTGTGGAATGCGTGTTTCTACACTGAATATTGCTGGTTAGTGAAATTTACGCTGAATACAATTTACAAGTATTGTGCCATAAATATATTGCCCACACGGTAAAACGCTGGAAATTGGTCATACAGTGAATGGAAATAAGAACTAAACTTAATAAATACCTATATTGTATTGGTATTTATTAAGTTTTGTAATTAATGTACCTCTGCACAATGCAAAAACAATGTATGATATTTATCATTATACAACTGTTAATACACGAGAGTTACGGTACGTTTACACGAAATTAGTTGTGCCGGTTCTTATTTCTGTCTGATCTGATAGTTGTGTTCACACGTCTTTCATGTCCGACTGCCCGGGATCCTGGGGCCTCCGTTGCCCGTGTGAACGCACCCGATCACTTCCTGCTGTACCACCTAGCGCGAGATGCATTCTCTTGTATGTTCCGATAAAAAATAATACCGTTAGTATTATACTATGAGGCTTAAAATGGATCTTACATTGTCGGTACTTTCAAGCCGCCAAATCGGGTGCCAACTTTAGTAAGATTTTTATTAATAGGGATTTTTGTCGGATCTCGAAACGGAATGCTAGCACTATTGCTACTTACCCGTATCTGACAAAAATAGATCTGACAGAGTAAGACACCATTCCGTGTGAACGTGCCGTTATTTGAATGAAATTCTGTAGAGTTATCGAGATCCCGTGACAACGTGGAAGGAGAGAGAGGCTTTTTTCCTGCAAAGAGAAAATCGTAGCTATAAATAAATATTTGTAAAAATTTGCTCATTATAAGCAACGTCGTAGCTAAGCCCACAATCTTCTGAACGCAAACAATTATTTATACTCGTAAAATTGTACTTGTATCCTAGTAAATGTACTAGTATTAGTAAACGTTTGGGGAAAATGTTACTTTAAGTCGTCATGATACGGGGGTAGGTATTTTACAGTATGATCTGGTGTGTACGTATCCGTAAATTGATGTTATTATTCTACGCTAGCAGTAATAAGTCTAGGATAGTGTAGTTTACCAACCGCGAAGAATTGAACAGAAAATTATTGAAAACCGTCCACTAGTTTTTGAGTTTATTCGTTACAAATATCCATACAAAAATACAATTCTATCAATTCATGAAACTTGTTTTTTTTAAATGTATCAGAACTAATTCTTTCTTTAGGCATATGAAAATCCAAGGTCGTACACACAAGATGTCATAAGATTATAGAATAATTATACAATCCTTTTCGGGTTATTATTAGTCACAAATCGTATACAACCTTTACGCATAAAATAAATAAAACAATATTGAATAGTGCATAGTTTCCTCAGCACGACAGGAGCTTTTTATTAAATTTTACTTTTATTTGAGTGAAGGTACGGTTAAATTTTGAACTCGAGTCCTCCCCTCCCCGCCTTTCCCCCACACGTTCCCCAGTTAAAGGGTCTTGCTTGACAGTTAGAACGGGGCACAAAAGGATCCGTTTTTATTAAATGTTTTTATTTAGCTTGGCCTTTTTGTTCATTTATTTATCCGAATCTATTTGAAATTCGAGCTCCTTCCTTTGACATAGATGTATATGAAAGGCACACGCCTTCAGTTCTGATTACGATACAATTTATTTTCCTTTTGATGATACGAAATCTTACAAAAAAAAAAAACAAAACCGAGAATTTCCTCACAGATAAACAAATCCATGTAACTGGTTCAGGAGCTGCCGCGGCGCTCGTCGCTCGTCTCGCGTACATATCAAAGAGGTAACAGCGATCCGTCTGGTTGAAATCACCTGAACAAGAAATATGAGAGAAGTTGCGTAGATCGGAAGGAGCTTCCCGACTCAACCGGCTGCATAATGACAAAGATAATGATGTCAAGGACCGGAAGAAGCAATTACAACCTCAAGCCTTCTAGCACCGGGACAGCTTAACATAAACACCTACATCTGAAATTATACCTTTACATCACTAATGATTCTAGAGGGCATAGGTCATGATACGCTGGCGAAGGGGACAACAGAGTGGAGATATAAGAGGCGCGTCTGACGCAATCTGCTATTATGCCCATTCTAGAGATTGTCGGTTGTTGTCTTTGTTCTAAAGACAGAACGGAAGTGTCTGCAAAGCTGCCCATTTTAAATGTGTCCGCTTAAAAAAACATCATAGTTTCCGGCGCGGTGGTCAGGTTCGTTTTGAGTTTTTGAGAAAAGTAATGTCTTTTTGTTTCGTTCTTGTCGCGGACTTTGAATATTTTTTCCATATTCTAAATGTCTGCGTAGGCAATCCATTAAATATAAATAACTATTCAATATTAATAACAATTTCAATGCCATTCCAGCGAATACTAAAGTAAGTCATTATTATTTTATTGTAAATGCAAGGCTTAGCAACGAACTGAATATATACAATACAAATAAAATACACTTCACGCCTTTTAATCCCAAAGCGGGGTAGGCAGAGAGACTTGCTAAAGCAAATGCCCACGGTTCACCAAGCGTATTTAACCCAACGTGACAGGGGGTAAGCCCATCGCCGTTATAGGGTTCACACATCTTGTGGGTTTCATCACGATGTTGTCCCTCACCATACGAGCGTTGCGTTGCGTACGTAAGAATATATAAAATGCCATAAACAATGGAACTTTTTAAATTATGTGCATATTATATGTACATTGTTTAAAAAGTTCCGTATACCGCTATTCTGTGGACTCCTCAAGGACAAATTGAGGTATTCCTCAAATAGTTGACGATGGCTCTCAGCCGAGGCAAAAATCCAGGTCCTTTAGCTATAGAGGAAACATCCGGATGCTTAAATGACATCGTAGATGACGTCAGACTTTTTTTATACTCTTAATTCCAGAACAAGAGGTCACATACAGCGGGAAGCGACTTTTTTATGCTATGTATTGATTACTACTAACGGTTACACCACTGGTTAAACCACTATTTTAAACCGCAATCTTTTTTTAAAAAAGGTGTATATAATTATGTATTTTAACGCTTTGCGTGTAAAAGCCCTTCAGAGGTTATCGTACGAAACAAGCCATGTCACATAAAACATTGCAGATTTTTATTGTATCTGCTGGAAAAATAAACGAACAAAGTCAGACACAAAGAGATAATTGCAATTTACTACATTTTTGAATACGTTCTTCAATTTGTTCACGACTCGGGGAAAATAAGAAGTGTTTTAAAACATAAATTCAACTTTAAAACCATAATTAATCGTTCAAAAAACAACAGGTGTTACAGCTCTTTATTTATTTCGCTTGCTAAAATAAATTCACAAATGGGATTAAGTCGCCAATCCGTGCAGATAGGACTTCACATTACCTTTAAATCCTATTCTCTATTAAACTGTATTGTTTTACGAATGTGAGTCCATCTAACACTGGTTGTAGGTACTGACTTATGCGACATGTTGTAGGTACATCTGGTACTGGATTATCAGTAAATCGTGGATTAAAATCACAACGACTTCGGTGACTGATCATCCTTTTCAGTCTCACGTGAAGAAATAATCCTCCCACGCAACAATTAAGAAACAATTACTTAAATTGTACACGTGATTGCTGTCTTTAATGAAGTTTGCGTGAGTGTGTGTGTGTGTGAGAGAGAGAGAGAGAAATACTATACATATGTGTAGATTATACCAATCAAAAACATAAATGCGAAATGAGAGCCATGTTCAATATTATGTTAAATACCTTGATTGTGGACTTCAACGAGAAAAAAACTGAGATCTAAATGGGTGCAAAGTTCAATGGTCAGTCCTAAAATGTATTCATACGTAACAGTATTACATATCATATCTTCTTATAACATAAGATAATGTATTTTAGCCTATAACATAAGTTAATGTATTTTAGCCCAAGGTCTAATTTGGCTAGGTTTTATAAACCTACCAACGAATTATTATGTTCGATCGCTAGTTTCTACCAACAATCCAAATTTCCGGCATTATAAAATCAGAACCGACAAATACTTTTAGGTTTAGAACTTGCGAAGGCTATAATTCATATATGAAAACTAGCCAAGACAGATCTTATATTATAACCCCCTTACCAATAAACGCGTTGTCACTTATACAACGGTTATTGCAGGTCTACTTGAACTGGTTATTCCGTATTTGACATACAACTGACAAGTTAAATTGAGCTTTGAGTATCTTCGAAATAGCAATTCCGCCATTATTAGTAAGGCCCTAAGAATATAATATGATATATGCTTTGACAAATTGTAACTACTGTTATTACTACTTTATTCTATGATTTTTTGTCTTGAGATTCTCTCTTCTGGGGGACTTTTTTAACAGAAAATCTTCATTCGATTAGGCTGTACTGAGTGTAAAAGAACCCCAAGCAATGGTTTTGGACTCAACAACATGGACAAATTTTGTATGGCGACAAAAATGATCACTGTCGGCAAAGAATTAATATTAGAATGAAACATAATTTATACAATACCCAGTTGATCCGACAAACGTTGTTTTGCCGATATATAAAATTAACAGTGTTACTCTGTTATTATATGTGTAAATTAATCTCCTTAGATCAGATTTTAATTTGAATTTCCCGCGCATTAGCGTCATTTACAAAAGTATACTTTTATGGTGGCAGCACTTGACACTGTGTTCTAGAAATTCGTCTATGGAAAATTTCTAATTGGCCTTGTACACTAAAATTTGTTTTTAAGAGAAATAATTCAAGAGATATTTGAGGCAGTAGCTTTTAATGTTGTTTCTCTTTACAGGTTAGTGTTGTTATTTACAATAACTCTTAACTTTCATAAGATATAAAAATAATTTGTCAAAATGTTTTATTAAAATAATAAACCTCTTTACAGAGCAACGCATAAAATATTGTTTCAATAAACAACATATTACATAATGTATTATTAATATAATCCTTCCTCAAGAATCACTCTATCTACTTAAGAAAACCACATCAAAATTCATTGCGTAGTTTTAAAGATTTAGCCATACATCGGGACGGACAGCGGGAAGCGACTTTTTTCATACTAAGTATTGATCTCTCTACGAATACCGCCAATTTTATTTGAAAACACCACACGATAATAATGACACTCACAACCACAACATCCATTTATTTTCAAACATCGAATGAATATAACCGCTAATTTATTATGAGAGTTAATCAGCTTTAGGCCATCAAACTACTAGGGTATCAATCAGAAATTATTTCGGAACTTTTGTTTACATTACGTAATAGTAGGTAGGGAAAATACAGCTACAATTACTGAGCATAATGCAGGTATGCAATATAAAAATGAAACAAACTTTCTTTTAGAATAATTTATAGCGTCTGTGGTCCAGTTGGTCGGATACTTGACTTGTAACCGGGAGGTCGCGGGTTCGAGTCCGGCTACTGGACGTGTACCAATGGGACTCTTTTTCAGAGCCTATGTACGCAACGAACGCTCGTACGGTGAAGGACAACATCGTGATGAAACCCGCACACCACAAGGTTTGTGAACCCTATAACGGCGATGGGCTCACCCCCTGTCACGTTGGGTTATATACGCTTGGTGAACCGTGGGTACTTGCTTTAGGAAGTGCCTGTGCCTACCCCTCTTTGGGATTAAAGGTAGTGTATTTTTTTTTTAATATTATATATGTAAAACATAATTATTAACACATCTAATAATAAAATTGTTTACATTCCACGTTACTAATGTTCGTAATGAGCTGTGTGGTTGCTTGCATGATCTCATGGTTTCAGTTACAAAACCACATGAGCACCCATTGCATGTTATTATACATAAGCTGTTCACCAGTCAGGGATACATCGGACCATCAAGCAGTTGTTATATTAGTATTAAGTCATATTCATGTTAAGTACTTAGACTTATGCCATGATAATTTGAAAAGATGCCAGTTTCTTCCCGGTTCTTCTGGCCAGTAAAAGAAAATAATTCGAACCGGGGACGTTTACTCTTGTTTTATAATCGTCCATGGCTTAAGCATTAAGCTTTGTGTTATGCTACTGTATATCTCATGTTATGTAATAGCACATTATAACGATGAAATAGATTCATTTTGATTTGATTTAATTAAAGCGCCGTGTTGCTGGAATCGAACTCGTGATCTCATGAGCGCTATTATTATTTAATGACTTAAGACCTACGCTACCCCAGTAAGAAATAAAAACTTTACAAGATCGCACTACACCTTCCTGTCTTTGGCATCTGATCCCTCGCGCTCTCAGCTCACCGTTCGACTAGACCAAGTCTGCTAATCTCTCGTAGTTGCATCGCTCTGGCATCGCAGTGTCAAACGACGTGCATTGGCTGGTTTCGTTACTCTCATGTCACTGTGGTCCCTAGTAAAGCAGCAATGCACATTGTTTATAGCTGCGATGCCAGAGCAATGCAACTACGAAAGTATAGGGGATATAGTCCCCAGGCCTTGGACGTTCGTTGAAGTTCAGACACCTTTAACTTCACATCAAGAAACCTGTAATATTAGGCCAAGATACATTTACCTTTTGGCCTTTAGCTACTTAATCTTTATATATAGGTAGCATAATCACGTGACGTCCACTGCTGGACGAGAGCCTCCCCCAATGACTTCCATGATAATTTAGGGGGAAATGCCAATAACTGCCACGCTTGGCAGGCGAGTTGGCGATCGCAGTGGTGTCGTAGTTTAACACACAGATAGCGCTGCTGGCTGTCCTCTGGAGAGTTCCCTCGGGCATATCTTACGACTCCCCCGACGGGAAAAGTTGGGATGGAGTGGTGACACATGTATTCTATTCGCCGTCACCACACGGCTTATGCATATCAGTGATTAATCGCTGGCATACAGCTCGAAGAACATATGAAGCCTGTTAACGACTGACGAGGACCCGACGCGAAGTCTCCGTAATGTGGTCGTCATGCCCCAGAAGGGGGAGAGTTGGCAACAAAACAGGAACGGATAAAGATAATTTGTATGGAGTCAAGAAAACGTGTGCGTTGAAAAGAGGCAAAAGCAAGTAGACGCGCACGTCTCCAGAGAATAGCCCGTACGCCGAGAGGCAGGGAGGGCTTGGGGGGTGGTGGGATTAAGTCAGGATTAAAAACGTAACACATACTATTATCTCTACAAATAACCGTACCAGAAATTAACATACATACCCAATGTGCTGGATGAGTTTTGTCAAGGAGCTAATATATTTTTTTCTTCCGGGGGCATTAACACCTGCTGGAATGGATCTCAGTAGGTCCTATAAAACGGTGTACTTCGCTTGAAAGGGTATTTCTGATTCACTCTGTATAATGAAAATTGTTAGCAAAGAGCTTTGTTATCAGTTTGAAGGAACTTTCTAACACATGTAGTTATATCTTTGTCGTACAACTACCTAGCTTCCTGGTCGAGTCAGTACTTATGATACACGTATCAATGTAAAACGGGGTCAGTTTTTACGATTATATCAGCTTCTATCTCTAACATAATCTCATTACGTGTGGACATACTGTCTTGGATAGGATTCCAGTATAATGCACACATCAAAAGTGTCTAGGGATCAAGTACATTTTAGAAGATTGCAATCCAGAATATATTTTACAAAAACTGAATTCATTCATAATTTATTCAAAATGTGGTGATAAGTCATTGATACAGGCATGGGGAATTAGGTAGGAGACCAATCCAGAAGATTAGATTTGATTTAAATCAATTAGATTTTTTTAAAGCTAAAA
>SJJU01009322.1:0-16504 GCA_012932125.1 Conopomorpha cramerella | reverse complement strand
TATATTATATATGTATTTATTATTTATATCTGTGTTTGTAGTTTGTATCTATGTATGACTATTAGGGATGTATTTAAGTTATTAAAATGTATGTATTTAAAGTTTCTGTGAACTTTTGTACTCACTGTATAATCTTCTTCTTTTTCTTTGTTTGTATTGTAATTTGATTTACTGGTGTATGTTTATAATACTGACCCGCACTTATGTTCTCCCATGTTGTGAGGTTGACTGGTAGATAATACTCTAATATTAAGTCCACCCTTTGTACTTTTAGTGCAGTAAAGGATTAAATGAAATAAATACTACATTGTGTCATCTGTATTAAGTGATTTTGTTTGTTACAGCCGTATCGATGCGTCGTGTCACATCACAGAAATCAACGCTGACTGCTACAATATTCTCGTTTCCTCGGACTTTGGCCCCCCTTGATAACTACAATAAAACTGGTGAGCAAATTAGTTTTTTTTTGTATTGTCATCCGCTTGTCACTGGTCTGGGTTGTCAAAGTAAAGGTACTGTTACACATGCTAGTAAGTAGCATGCTTTTGCAGCGATTCCCGTAATATTAATTTTCTAATTACAATCGAAGCTTCGAGATATTTGACGTATTGGTGGTTACTTACAGTAATAGCCCCAAAAGCATGCCACTAAGTAGCATGTCTATCAGTACCTTAATGATTCCAATGGTGACCAGGTGATTGTGCTTTTTGTATGAAGAGGTCGATTCTTTTTCGTTCCGTGAAATAGTAATACTCGAAAAATTAATACCTAGGTACCGGGGTATTCCCACCCACTTTCTCACCACTGTGATTCCACTTAGAGCCAGGATCTACAGCGGCATCCAGAATAGCCAGAGCTCAATCAATGACCACTGGGCTAGATCCCGAGGGGGGGGGGGGTTGGTCTTCTGTCTTTGATCCCACATAGTAATTAAACTAAAGACGGGTAATACCTAGGTAGGTACTGCACATAAATGGTTTGACAAAATTCTATTGTGTCTCAAGGTTTACCTTTCACTCTATTTACCCTGGCAAAGGTTTACGCAACCGACATAGAGTAAAAAATAATATACCCAAAATTCTAAATTGGGTGCTGAAACATAATGCTCCCTGTCCTAGGAATTTACTTAGGTATTCACTACAAGATAGGGGCGCTTGTAGGTACACGTGTATTATCTAGGGAGGGTTTTCTGGGAATTCGACATTTGTAATAATCGCGTTTTCGTACGGAATTTGACATATCTCGAGATAAAATTCAAAGCTGCCTTCACAACAGATAATTGATTTATGTTTATTTATCTAAAACACCTTGACGGATAAAAAAGTCATGTCATGATTGGAAATTAATCCCATTAAAAAAACTAATAAATATTTAGGATTTCGTTGAATTGAATTATTTTTGCCATTTTTTTATTGTATAATTGGATTTTTCGGAATGAAATTTCATTTCATTTCAATTTCATTAAATTTCATATTTTGCACGATATAATATCTCAAGATAAATCTAAACAAGTAATTAGTGAAGTACCGCAACCTACCTCACCTAATTCTTCCCCAGCTCGCGTTCCGCCAGTTAAATGGTAATATGAAAAAAATGCAAAATACGAAATTGAATAGTTACTAGTGACAAAGTCTCCCCCCTCACCTGACCACTTCACCCCCGCAATAGTTCCTACGTACCCCGCGGTCGTTTCGCGAGTTAGGTGGTTTGCTTATAGATATTTGACGTCATTACTTGCGTGCATTTTAACAAAAATAATTGCATGCGTGTGACCAGAATTTACTTTTTGTCACTGTTGCAGAATACCAAAAAACTTGCGCTCGTCCACTTCCCCGGTCTTTTTCAGAAAAATCTAGTAAGTACCTGTGACACTAAATATTACTGAATGTGACAATCCAAGCAAACAACCAAACCTCAAAAAAGTGTTTTTCTTTAACCCTTAATCAAACCAGGTTTGGTGTTTTTCTGATGGATTTTGGACTCTATTGACGTTTGTTATTCTAATTACCGACTCTAGTTTTTAAGTACAATGTGAAATTATTGTTTACTGTTTAAATAGGTATGTGTCCTGTAGTGTTACATACCTTATATTATTTGATACCTTCTCTGAAATCTTTAGATAATTCCAGTGAAGACATTCAATAAGGTTCAAAGTATGTGTTGGTCAAGTGGCAATATATTTGCCTTTGTTTGTTTAAGGGTTAACGATATAAAATGTGTATATTAGGAACGTACGAGTGTTCCCCAACGATGACCATGAAGAGCCTGATGCAGATGAACACGGCTCGGAACAGCAACATTCGCCCTGTCCTTGTTTGCAACACTGCTGGTAAGATAATGACCATCATTTGTAGTGTAGCCACTTTCAAGTCTCAAGTAATTGTGGGTGGATTGGGTACGGAATGAGCACATATTTTGCCAGAAGAATTCAGGTTATCGTTCCTTCCACATCGCACCACTGACTAAATCGTATGCTCCGTAAATTGGTGAAGTTTTCAGGATCAGATGGTTGGAAACCGTGGTGTGGTGTGGAACCAGAAAACTAGCAGGAGATATTGGCTGGATGAGGAGAGCCAAGAATCCATTATTTGACACAATATTAAGGAGGCTTACGTTCAGCAGTGGAATAATTATGATGTAGCAGGATGATAACGATGTAGCTGGATCCCACTTGTTGGGCTTGAAGTGAGCTAAGAAGCATCTGGTATTCAAAGATTCTGTCCACCTTATTATATATTACGGAACTGAGTTGCTAAATTATAAAAAATAATGTGAGCTGGGAGTCAAACAAAACCTGTATCCGTATACTGTCACAAGTAAGGCTTTAGACAATAGCCTCACGTCTGTCTAACAGAACGTAAGTAAGCATAAAGTAAATAACTTCACCTTCTACGATCCTGACACACCTCTCTTACCTTAACAACCAACTGAAAAACCTCTTCTGGAATTTACCACTAGTTTAAACTTCCAGATTAACTAATTTCGTTCCATGATTTGCATTATAATAAATGTTAGATAACATCCCCATTTTCACCAACTTTCCTGTATCCCAGTATGTAGTTCACCATATAAACTTTTGGTGCCCCATTTTACCCTCCTAACCGGACGGTCTGCCGTTCATGCTGAACTCTGTAAAGCATTTTAAACTCTATCTACCTGTGATACAAGCGAGAGCCAATTACGCCACATGTCATAAACATGCAATTTGTTAGTAAGGGTTGATTTACACAGTAAGCCCTTCGCAGAAACAAAGCTTGCAATCTGAAATAATCTGTCCAATTTATTTTTTTCATATTTTGCGCTCTATCGCGATTACGAGTGAGTGGATATTGTGTCATTAAACCTTTTGTTTTGAAAAAAATAACTGGTTACAATGACAGTCTTGATGAAATACAGTATTTATTTAGAAAAAAATCGTCGTCATCAGCCTCTATTCATCCACTGCTGGTCATAGGCCATAATTATTTACTAACAATTAATCTTGACCTTAACAGGTTTATGACCATAGAACTGTCATCAGAAACTACCCATTGACAGCAGGTTATTATTCCACAACATTTACTTGATAGTTTTTTCATTCGCCTTGGATTCTTTTTTTGTCTGAAAAACATTGATCAAGAAGCAGTAATTCTAAATTTAAAATTCAAATTTGTTTCAAATGACAGAAACGAAGACAGCAAAGCGGGTAACCCGTGTGCTGAAAACGACGGGCACCCACACAACCAACTGCGATTGCGGCCGGCTGGTCTCTTGCGGAGTCCTTACTGGTATGTCTTATTGTCACGGGGGGAGGGGGGGGGGGGGTACGGATACGACTACAGGGTCAATGCAACTTTACATAGATAGTTACTGATAAGTTAAACCGTAATATTAACTGTAATATAGCGGCTCAAAGTATATTGCCACAATGAGTTTGGAGCGTTTCGAATTTTTGTTACGGTGTCTTCATTTTGATGATCGCAGCACACGTGAAGTCAGAAGACAAAGTGACAAATTCCCACGCATTTATAACCATCGAACAGCAACAAGGACTCCCTTCCCTTCCCTGGCTCTGCTTCAACAATGATCGTTTAGCCGCGTAAACAGTTCCTCGGATGGCTTCAAAAGTGAAATTTCTTAGGCCTTAGACTCGATTTTTTTCTGCAGGATCTTATGCGTATTGAAATGGGAGGCGATTTTGGTTAACAGCGATAAATGCTAAAAAGAATACAAGAATAGCCCCGTAGTTGCATTTGGATTGCTTATTTTTGTACTATAGCGCTGAATAAGCAATTATAATTAAGTTTTGTGAAATGCTGTGCCAGCTCACTTAGAAAGTGCCTTTACCTTGGATTGATTATAAGGCATGATTCTGTGTATATGCTGGAACAACTACTGGATTTGTTCATATAGAATTTCACTTTGACATGTTAATTTAAAACTTTAGAGAGTTTTGGATTGTTTGAATTGTAGTAAACTAATACATTGTTTGGTAAACTATAAATAGATCTTATACAACTTGGTCGTCGATATGTGAATTTAGTGGCGCGACATGAGTTGACACCTTGTAACAATTTGTTTACGAAATTGACTTATTTTCCCACTGGGAGGTTTTCTGACAGGTGGCTCATTACAGTTAATATTTTTATTTTTTGTTGACAATTCTAATATAAGTTTCTCCTTGAGATCATGTCTGATTAGCGCCATCTGTGAGATGTTTTGGAACTACTTTTGACATAATTATTTGAATCTATCAGAAAACTTATCCTTGTCAAAGATAGACAATTTTCAACCGACAAAAATATGTTCATTGTTGACAACTTCTGCTCCTTATTTGTTAATCCTGAAATCTGTTAGCGAATAATCGATAGATAGACATTTATTTAGTTCACATGAAACACGAAATACACAATGAAACATATCAACAAATTAAATAACAATAAGACGTAAGTATATAAATTGTATGGCGTGCTTCTCGCGAAGAAAATAGGCTTCGACTCAGTTTAATGTCACAGACAGACATTCACACGTCAAACTTATAACAATCCGTGTTTTTGCGCAGATATGAACAACTTGAGTCGCCGCACAGCTGACACCACAATGTCTACATTCATCACAAATATTTACCAAAAGCCTGCTGCCGGTGAGTGTTACCTTTATTGTACTATCATCATCAGACCATACTTGTCCACTGCTGGACATAGGCCTCGCCAATTGCACGTCACTGTGATCTGTTTTCGGCTTCTCGCATCCAGCTTCTGCCAGCCATCTTGCGTATATCATCAGTCCACCTTGCCTGGCGGCGTCCTACACACCGTTTTCAGAGACTCTGTCTCCACTCGACATATTGTACTATACAATACTATAATAATATCACCTCTAGCTTGGATAGTTTTCTTGCCACCTTCACAGTCCTACGAGCCCAATAACACGCGAATGTCTCCAAATCCGTGAACCAACTTTGGGCTAAGACCTACCGAGTATTATATTCTGATTTTTGTTTCGTGGCAGACGAATGATTCAGGCAGTTTACGATTTTGGAGCTTTTAGAGTATTTTCGATGCAAAAACCATCAAAGCAATACAGATATAATACACACAACAATACTGTCATTGTACAGTCGGGTGATGACTGGTCAGTTTCTTGAAGTCGACAGATTTTTTCCGTGCGTCTAGTCGCTTCAAAAGTCGTCTCATCGAGACGCATCGCTCAGCTCAGCTGTGGAAAACCACAGGTGACTAAAATTGTATACGGCTTGAGCAGGATGGGTGTTTGATAATAGTAGAAAACACGGATAGATCCCATTTGTTCCATGGAACATCACGTCATAAAACAATAAAATAAAAAAATAAATACACTTCACGCCTTTAATCCCAAATAGGGGTAGGCAGAGGCACTTGCTAAAGCAAATACCCATGGTTCACCAAGCGTATTTATCCCAACGTGACAGGGGGTGAGCCCATCGCCGTTATAGGGTTCACACACCGTTGTGGTGTGCGGGTTTCATCACGATGTTGTCCTTCACCGTACGAGCGTTGCGTTGCGTACATAGGCTCGGAAAAAGAGTCCCATTGGTACACGTCCAGTAGCCGGACTCGAACCCGGGACCTCCGGGTTACAAGTCAAGTGTCCGACCAACTGGACCACAGACGCTGACAATTAAACAATTTGATAAAATATTGTCCATATTTCTACTATAGAACAGTTTGTATTTTATATATTTTTAGTATAGAAAATTTTCGAATTTGATGTGCCACTCGAGGATAGATTAGGAAAAGATATACCCATTTAGTATTGTGCATTTACAGACAACAGGAGCAAAAGCTAGTATGTAGTTCTATAGTACAAATGGTAATATTTTCTTAAATTCTCATGCTCTATCGAACAATTCGGACCTACCCGAAAACACCCTTATGCGGCATACGAGCGCCTTCGCAACTGATCGTTTATTCGCCTTAGTCTCATTGCGTAGATTTGGTAGCTGGTTGTGATGTGTGGCGCTAGGTGTCAATAAAAGAAGAGAGTTCGGCTAAGACGAGATTTATTATACCATAACTTACGTACTAAATATGCTTATGCTAATTGTAGCATAAGGTACATTTTACGACACGGGAAAGAATACACTCATTTTGCAATCTCCGATATACAATCAAGGTTATGTCAAAACCTTAATAAGTCTAGAAGTATTTTCCAACAGGCATTATAATATCATTAGGTTTAAAATTTCCTGATTTCCGAAAGCAGACAATCGAGTTTTTTGACGGCTTCGAAGAAAATGCCTACGAATTGGATCATTCGTGAATTACATTTTGATTGTAGATTAACTCTCGAAGCGATTTCTGATTATTCTTAGAAAATCAGGCCGGAGGCAAATTGTCCTTTGAAAGTCCTTTGTTTACTTATAATGTGCTTAAGATTGTATAGGTCTATATGTACGAATTTGGAAGATGCCTCGTTTTTTTTAAGATCTGAATAAATAAAAGAATCCAATGTCTTGAATTCTTTAGAAAGGTAGAGTGTTCTAACTGAATGGATCAATCAAAGACAAAAAAACACTTAGAGCCGTATTCTGTAATGCGAAGTAAGTACTACGCAGGTAAATTTTATGCTCTGTCTAACTCGATTGGCATATGTCAAAAAGAGACAAATGACCCTAAAGCTACATTTTTATTGTTTGCCTGCTATTATATGCATGTATTATACACACATCAAAAGTGTCTAGGGATCAAGTACATTTTGGTAGATTGCAATCAAGAATATATTTTACAAAACTGAATTCATTCATAATTTATTCAAAATGTGGTGATAAGTCATTGATACAGGCATGGGGAAAATTAGGTGGGAGACCAATCCAGAAGATTAGATTTGATTTAAATAAATTAGATTTTTATAGAGCTAGAAATGTTCTTGATCCCTAGACACTTTTGATGTGTGTACATGTAAACCCTACTCAAGAATTACTCTATCTTTAAGAAAACAGCATCAAAATCCGTTGCTTAAGTTTTAAAGATTACATACATTTATGCGTTTTATACTTTACTAGCTGACCCGACAAACGTTGTTTTGCCAATATACATTATTAACAGTGTGTCTCTACTATTATATGCATGCATTAAACATATAAACCTTCCTCAAGAATCAATCTATCTACAAAATAATACTGCAGTCCAAATAAATAAATATTTCGGACGTTTTTACACACGGTGACCTGACCCCAAACTAGGATACTCTGTACTATGGGTTCCAGAGACTGATATACTTACATAAATACTTTTAAATACATATATAAATAAAACACCCAGACGCACACAACAAATGCCTCAGCTCATCACTAAAGCATTATATCCGCGGCGGGAATCGAACCCGCGACCGTCATCCTAGAGGCAGATGTCCTGACCACTAGTCCATGCCGGCCGTCAACATGTTTTCTATATAACTTGCTTTGATGCTTCGTTAATTCTGTTTTGCCTCGTTAAATTTCAAAATGATTGTAATGTTGGTCCTTAAAACAATATCTAGAAACCAGTGAGTGATTAATCATTCAGGTAGTTAAATATGTTACTCAAGCCGATGCCAAACAATCCGAAATAATACTTAGTGTTTATCTTTTAATTAATTTCGAAATGGATTAAGATAAATATTATAATTTTATGCAACTTTATCTTTTTGCTTTGTTTGTTCTTGATAGGAGAAGGTTATTATGTATGTGTACATTTTATAAAATGTACGGAAAATGACACTAATCCTTACTTCCTTACTAATATTATAAATTGGAAAGTGAGTTTGTTCCGCTTTCACGCCGTAACTACTAAACCGATTGCTTAAAAATGTTGCATACGTAAAGTTAGAAGTCCGGATTAAATAATAGGGTACTTTTTATCCCGAAAAAAATTGATATACCCGAGGGAAACGTGGATTTTTACGTAGGAATGATAAGTTTTCTTATAGTTGTCCTTTATAGCGCAATATAACCGAAGTCCACGCGGGCGAAGCCGCGGGGGGAATGCTAATTTGATATTAATATTCATAGTTTGTAGCGTGCTATTGGAGAGGCCTATTTGCAGCAGTGGGCGTGTATGGGCTGATGATTCAATGTCGCATTCTATTTATTTATTTATTTTAAAATCACATTTAATTTTTCAGGTACATTAATTGTTACCGAATCATCAAATTTTGTGTTTTTTATTAAGAAAGATGCTATTATACATCTGCAATCGAACTCGAGTATAAAATGTAGAGGGCTTTTAACGGACTTGATGTGGCTGTAATGTTTGAAACTTCAGGGCGCTACCGCCATTTACGCTATGTATCCTCAAAAATTATGAACATTTTTTGAGGATAAAACGAATGGTATTTACGTAGTTTTGAACATATGATATTTTTTGGAACTACTTCTGACATATTTGAAGTTGTCAGAAAATCCCTCATCATCATCAGCCACTGCTGGACGAGGGCCTGCCCTAATGATTTCCTTCATTTGGAATGAAATGTCAATTAATCGCCACGCTTGTCAGGCGAATTGACGATCGCAGTGGTGTTGTGGTTTAACTCACAGAGAGCACTGCTGCCCGTTCTCTGGAGTACTACCTCGGTAGCCTCTTACTACCCTCATGATGGGAAAAGTTGGGCTGGGATGCTGACACACGTATTCTATTCGCTATCACCAGAAATCATTATACTAGCTTTCCGTCCGCGGCTTCGCCCGCGTGGACTTCGGTTATATTGCGGTATAAAGGAATATTTTTGTTTTCCCTCGGGAATATAATTTTTTTTTCGGGATAAAAAGTACCCTATTATTTAAACCGGACTTCTAACTATACGTCTGCAAAATTTCAAAGCAATCGGTTCAGTAGTTACGGCGTGAAAGCGGAATAAACAAACTCACTTTCCCATTTATGATATTATTTATTAGTAAGATATAATGCATGTATTATACATACATATATAACTCAACAATCAATGTATCTACAAAAGAAAACCGCATGATAATCCGTTGCATAGTTTTAAAGATCTTAGCCCACATAGACAGCGAGAGGCGACATTGTTTTATACTAATGTGTTGATGTTGACAGGTACTTGCAAAGCCCACTCCACGTGCACGACGCCGCGCGCCAGCAACAAAGTTGCAAACAAAATAAGCCACGGTAACACCGCACTAAGTATACCGTACTTTGGTTAAATTTCCCCCTTAATTGTCTAAATTAAACATTGATAATGACTTTGCGTCTTGTTTGTTGTTTGCTCTGTTATCGTAATTTTTTAAGCCGTTTCGTCTGTGATACAATATATTACGTGTTTTTGTTACATGTGGATAGTTAATCTCGTTAATGGGTATTTGTCATTAACATTGTAAATATTGTTTTATGGTTTTGTATAAGATAAACTTCAGAATCGCATGTGTCGTGTGTCAAATCAATAAAGTACGAACCACGTAACTCATGCTACGCCCGCGGGGCAAAAGGTAAGTGGGCGCGGAGGAACTTTAGACCTTTGCGGGGGTAAAGTCGTGCGCGCGTGGCGGGGAGCAACAGTGACGTTGCTCAGTAGCTAGCGGCTTTGTATGTAGTAACACTAGAAACTTGTACCGCAACGCGCCCCCGCCTACAACCCTACTTCTTTCCCCGCGCGCGTTCCGCCTGTTAAATGCTATTAGCCATGTGCGCGACGGTGGCGACGCGTAGCGTTTACAACATTAGCGGAAACTGTCAAATAATGACAATATAAATATTGTTAATTTTCTTTGCAAATATAATAAAACCAAAGATTAAAATAGTATTGTTGACACTATTTAACTGCTATTTATTCAATAGTTTTAGTTTTAGATAATAAAACACTTACTTCTTTCTTTTCACAGCAGCAATCCATTTTTATCGTTGTTCTATTTTGTAGGACGCTCTTGGGAAAAAATTAAATGTACATTTACTATTTAGACCGTTATTTTTAAAGTTAACAACGCATTTCTTTGCTTTTAATTTGTACTGCAATCAACACTTGACAGCTGATCATCCGCATTTGTTTCCAATTTCTGCCGTGTTGTGCGCTGCGGTCGTTATCAGTCTGCCAGTACTAGCTTTGCACATAGCCAATAGCGGTTTGAATGTTAAACGAAAACTCACCTATGACCATCGAGGATCTATCGTGGGCCTAATTGTTGATAATAAACCTTGGGGATTTGGACTCCAAGGTGATTTGTTTAGGTTCACCATGCGTATTATAAAAGGTAAACTTAATGTTAACCGTTATGAGTACATGAATGACTAGTGGACGCCCCGCGATTTCATTCGCGTAGTTTAGTAGTACCTGCATTCCAAATTTCAAGCGTCTAACTTGAGCGGTTTTGATTTTTCATACAAAAGTATTTTTCCGTTAATTCCCGTTCCCGTTGTAATTTCTGGAATTCCTTTCTTAGTGCACCCCTACGGTACCTAAGTTACGTCCATTCCAAATTTCAAGTGCCTAAATGTAGCCGTTTGGGCTATGCGTTGATGTGTCAGTCAGTCAGTTTCTCCTTCTATATATTTAGATGTGAACCTTTCACGCCCCATGTGGTATGCGGGATTGTCGTGTTTTGTCCATTAACGAGCGATGCGTGGCGTACATAGGCTTGGAAAAGGAGACCTATTATTACACGCGCGTAGTAGAGCCGAACTCTAAACCCACGATCTCCCGATTGAAAACTCAAGCATTGGACCACTAAGGCACACACTATACTTCACGCCTTTTAATCCCAAAACGGGGTAGGCAGAGGCACTTGCTAAAGCAAGTACCCACGGTTCACCAAGCGTATTTAACCAAACGTGACAGGGGGTGAGCCCATCGCCGTTATAGGGTTCACACACCTTGTGGTGTGCGGGTTTCATCACGATATGTTGTCCTTCACCGTACGAGCGTTGCGTTGCGTACATAGGCTCTGAAAAAGAGTCCCATTGGTACACGTCCAGTAGCCGGACTCGAACCCGGGACCTCCCGGTTACAAGTCAAGTGTCCGACCAACTGGACCACAGACGCTCATTAAATCCACATTATTAAATCCACAGAGGAAAACATGCACGTGAAATGGGCACAGGACATGTGGAGTCGCGTGTGCAGCGCCGTACGCTTATGTCTCAAATTTGATATTCTGAAATTTAGCCAACATTACGTACTGCTGAGGAAATCACAGGTGACCAGCTCCTACTGTGACCAAGTCAGCGTCCTGTCCGTCGACCACAGCATCATTGGGGAAATGGAGTATGTTGTGCCATAGTCTTTCTGATAAGTGTATTTATTTATTTAATACTTCATTGCAACACAGTACAATAGGCGGACTTAATACTATATTACAACCCCACAACATGGGAGAAAAAAGAAAGTTGCGGGTCAGTATTACAATAACAATAGTAAGGAAAAACTTTAAACTTTTAGACTAAGTAAAATTATTTAAACAGAAATATCAATAGATACATGTAAACACTACTGTAATACATATATACGCATATAATTTAAATTAAATGTACCTACATACATAAATAGGATTTAATATTACATACTACATACATATAAACATACAATACATATTACAACAATAAATATATAAATGGAAGACACATAGGAAGTCAGTCATTATAAGAACTTAAATAGTGCATCTTCAGGAGGTTTTTAAAAGAAGGACGGGAGGGGGCTCTTCTGACATCAGTAGGGAGGGAGTTCCAGAGTCGGACAGCAGTCACGGCAAAGGAATTTGACATGAAGCCAGATTTGTGGGTGGGACATTAAGTAGAAGGTTGCTCGAGGAGCGAAGATTACGTGAATGATTAGATGCTACGAAGGAAAATGAGGCCTTTAGATAGTGGGGGGTTCGAGGGTCAAATAATATATTGTACAGAAGACAGAGGATTCGGACCTTTCTGCGTTCCCGCACTCGTAACCATTTGAGTTTTGCGCGGTACGATGAAATGTGGTCATACTTCCTCAAGCAGTATATGAATCTGATGCCAGTATTGAGAAGACGATCCAGTTTATTGAGGAGTTCCTAAGATCTAGGAAGCACACATCAGCATAATCGATAATGGGAAGAAGGAGGGAGTTGACTAGGGATATTTTAGTTTTCTCAGGGAGGAAGTTTTTATATCGAATTATTGAGTGGAGAGAGGCGTAAAACTTTTTGCTAACAAACTCGATATGAGCCCTCCAATCCATCTGACTGTCCATGACTAGACCTAGATTAGTGACAGTGGGAGTGAAAGCGATAGGAATGCCATTGAACAATAAGCTTAAACTGGAGGGATCAATCTTTTGTATTTGTTTAGTGCTGCCAATGATTATGGCCTGGCACTTGTCAGGATTAACTGATATACCATAACTAGATGACCAATTGTAAATCTCTTCCAAATCTTTGTTTAAAAGTTCCAAAGAGCACTTAATGTCATCTAGTTTACCGGTCACATAAAGCTGCAGGTCATCAGCGTATAGATGGTAGTGAGAACGAAGATTGGGAGTTATCATATGTATAAACAATGCAAAGAGAAGAGGAGAGAGAATCCCACCCTGCGGCACGCCAGCTCGTAGGTCGCACCAGTCAGAGACATCCTGACCAGCTCGAACCGCCTGCCGACGACCACTGAGGTAGGAGGAGAACCACTTTATTGTATTATCGGAGACGTTAAAGTGTGCGAGAACGGCCAAGAGGATGTCATGGTCCACGGCGTTAAATGCATTGCTGAAATCAATAAGCACCAATACCGTGACCATTTGCGCTTCCATTGCTGCACGGACATCCTCTGTGACCTTGAGAAGGGCTGTGGTAGTGCTGTGGCCACTTCGAAAACCAGATTGGAATGGGTTAAGTAAGTTCTCCTTCGAAAGAAATTCTGTGAATTGAGAATTAACAACAGATTCTATAATCTTTGATAAAAATGGAAGTATACTTATTGGCCGATGATGCTTAAGAAGTGTAGGGTTGTTGATTTTGGGGAGAGGAACAACGAAAGCTTTACGCCAGATATCCGGGTAGGTGGAAGACGACATAGACAAGTTAATGATGTACTTGAGAACAGGAATAACGGATTCCTTAATGTTAAGGAGCATCACTCTGCCAATGTCATCACAACCAACTGCGTTGGATTTAAAAGAAGTGAGAATTTTATTGATGTTATCAACACTGACTGGGGATAAATCGAAGCAAGGACGTTGGGTCGGGGCAAGTTATTAATGATAGCCAAAGTGGTAGTTTTAGTACAGAATGGAAGTGGAGTGTAGCTCGAAAAGTGGACATTTAAATCCATTAAATCAATGGTGGCTACTGGAAAAGAATTTGATTTGGATTTGACGACACCAAGCGATCTAAGGAATCGCCAAATTCCAGCAGAAGAAGATTTTTCAATTTGTTGGGATATATATCGGCGCTTAGCATTTCTCACCACCATATTACACCTATTCCTGGCAGCCTTATATACCGACCATTTGTCATCGCAACGATCCTGTTTGAACTGACGAAAAGCATGGTCACGCTTCGCCATAGCCTTACGAACGAGAGGATCGATCCACGGAGACCGCTGATGTTTAAAAGTGAAAAGTCTTGTAGGGGCATGTTCATCATACAACGCTGTAATTTGACTACACAGGCTCCGCACCATACCATCCACATTGGTTTCAGAGGTAACAACGGTCCAATTCAGGTTTGCAGCATCAGTCCTAAGCCTCTCTAAATCAATAGCGTTGAGGTTACGCCGACAAACAGTGACAGGAGTGGGTTTGGGAGGCTTTAACTTATACGAAAGGAATAATAGATCATGGTGAGAGAAACCAGGGGCTGGAAGCTGGCCATAAGAGGCGACGAATTCGGGGTCAGGAACTATAATTAAGTCTAGAAGAGTGTCGGTAGTACTAGAGTGATGAGTGGGGCTCAAGGAAAGTATGGACAGATTTACAGAACTGATCACCGACTTAAATCGTATGGACCTCAGCGATTTGGATAGCAAGCACGTATTAAAGTCTCCCATGATTATGTGATGTGTGTAATCCGACACGAGAGTTTCAAGCATTGTTTCAAAAGGACTAAGGAAATCAGCGTTTGGTGGAGCATAGACTACACCAAGTACTATTTTTGACCTAAGCGATACCTCAAGAAAGAGGTATTCAGCAGTAAAAGAGTATTCGGACGGCGTTTGGAGAATCACTTTGTACGAAATGTGGCTCCTCAAATAGATCGCAACGCCGCCACCGCCTTTGCCAGTCCTGTCGTTACGTATCAACACGAAACCGGGCAAAGAGTAGCTAGTAGACGGAAGAGTCGGTTTGAGCCAACTCTCCGATACGAGGACCGCATCAATGTGTCGTGATGAAAACGTCTCGACTAGATCTGCATAGTTGCTCGGAATACTCTGGGCATTCACGTGACAAACGTTAAAATTTTTAGGGAAAGAACTGAATTCTTCGCTCAAAGTATCGCTCAGGACAAAGAAACTATCATTGGCACTATGAAAGGAACTAGAACCACTGGAGCTGTTATGTGTCATAATATAATATATACTAATAAACTATAAATATGGATTATATAAATATATCTAACAACTAATTTACAATTCCGGAGACATTAAAATGTTAGGTCGGGACACAACTGACGACCTTGAAATTGTTACACGAGAATAGGTACAAGTTAATAAAAATAAACACTTAAGGCACTTAAAGATAATAGCATAATTAACAATTCTTCGTGAAACGGATCGTGGTTTACATACGAAGGAGAAAAATTTAAACGCAACCCAGAGTGCTTGCAACAATAAAGAAACGGAGAAGAAAAAAAAAAAAAGTATTTACCATAAATTAAACGCACGAAAAGTTGGCCGATAAAGTGGGTAGTCGGGAGTGGTGAGACTATTCTCAAGCCGGGCACACCACAGCTTACCAATTCATGATTAAAAGATCACACAAAACACCAAGAAAAAAAAAAGCATAATACGAAATAAATACAAACTAGACAAGAAAACAAAATAAAAAAAGGAGCAAAAAGTGACATAAACTCAGCCAGCTCAGCGCTTCTTTGCAGCAGCTGCCACTCTCCTGGTAGTTGGGGCCTGCTGGGCAATGGATCTGGATCCTGCAGGTCTGGTGGCCGCGTCTCGGGGACTAGGCGCCCCTTGCAGATGTTGAGCTTGCGGGAACCTGGACTCCGCCTGCTCCGCCTGCGACAAAGTGTCGATGCGCGACCGTTCTCCGCTGGGCAGCTTGACATACACGGCCCCGTCCCGCGTCCAGCAGCTAGATACACCGAAGTACTTGCGGACCCTCGAGAACACCTCCTGCCGTGACCGAGTCAGAAATTCGCTCACCACCGTGGCTGAAGTCTTCAGTCTGGTCTTGTTGATCCAGACGGCCAGTTTACTGGAGTAATCGGAGAAACGTACTAGAATTGAACGTGGCCGCTTATCGCTGGGTCTACCGAGACGATGGCAGTGACGGATGGAGGAGACTGTGATGTTCTTCAGCAGCATAGTGCTGTTGATGACGCTAAGGACTTTAGCAGTTGGATCCTCCCCATCTTGCTCCTTGATGCCGCCGAAAAGGAGAACTTTGCGGCGATTATGGGCTTCGAGGTCGTCGAACTTAGTCATCAGCACCTGTACTTGGTTTTGGAGCAACTGCAGTAGGCTCCAAACTGTGCTCTTGAACTCTGAGAACTCTCGTGACAGTGTCGTGATGTCTGCTGATGGTGTGCTAGCGGCCAGCTTCAGCTGCCTCGTTTCAAATTCGGTCATCCTTTTGTCCAGTGAGTCTTGGATTGTCTTCTGTGTGGTCAAAAACTCTTGGATCGACATAATTGTGTGTAAAGTGAAAGTGCAATGACCGTTACAAATATAAACAGCTGATGTCGTCAGTTGGTCGTCGAGTCGAACTAACTCATAGGAGCCACAGTATGTATATTTTATTTACACAATATATACACACACCACTAAAACCCGTAATTTTACTTAAAAACTCCTTTAAACAAGTGTAATTTAATTAATAAAAAATATTTTTGTGCGAATACGTGTACTTGTTTGCCTGA
>SJJU01009319.1:0-11517 GCA_012932125.1 Conopomorpha cramerella | reverse complement strand
GTAAAATTCATGTATAAATGCGCACATTTAAAACTATTGTTTCTCACCCGACCAGTGCGCAATGCGCACGCCAATTTTATAAACGGCAATAATTAAGATTCATTACATTTGGCCACAGTTTTATTGGCACTAGGATATTTATCCACCTCTCAATAATAGTCGCCGTATGTTCATTACAACTATTATTAGCTCATTAGATTGCTATCGCGTGGAGTTGGCCACCTGCGTAGTCACAAAAGAAACACAACATGTTCCACAACACCACTCCCACTCACCAACTGCCCTTGCTTACTGTGATTCCCTTAATAATTGAATCGCAAACACACTAGTTTATTAGCCACTGTTTTGTGGCACGTACGTGGTTTGTGTTACGCTTTTAATTACCTGTCTTGGAGTTGGCTGTGATATTGTATACCATTATTAGATGCAATGTAAACTTGGACCGATATAAGCGCCGAGGCGGTTAATGATAATGAACCTGTTAAGGTGCCCCTCACTCGTGGCGTAAAAGAATTATGTATTATGAGTCAGCTGACTGGTCACTCGGATTAGATCATTTTATTCTGAGCTCGTTTATTTGAATCACCAATATGATAATCGTTACGAATTGTCATGGCTACTCTCATGGGCGAGTGAATCTTTACTGGACTTGACACTGTTGTTTTGCGGTAACTTGTACAATGTTTACGCAGAAGAATTTATGCATTCAAATACAGATATGTCTACTTTGTAAATTTAAAGTAGTTTTATTAAAAACAGTCCAGTCTGAACTGGTATGCTCCGACCGTTGTACATTTCAACCCAATTGATCATGTCACAAAATAATTCACACCTATATTCACATTCGAGACATTAAGAGGTGACAAGGGCAGAGCAGAACCGAACATACTAATAGGTTTAAAATGATTAAACATTACACGAGAATGCTTTAATAAACTCCACAATGTTAATTATCGGTCCTAAGGCTTACACACACACACTTTTGCACATTCGTGGAGGGAGCCCGTTGAATGAAATGTCGTTTCCTCTATTTATAGAATACAGCTGTTTGCCCTTACGCTGCGTGTTCAAGGATTTAAATGTTTTCCAGAATATAGCTTACGTTTGTAAACAATAACACGTTTTATAGAGGTGACGTGTGACAAGTAGAGACATGCATGACTGTGTCTAGGCACACACACCAATAATAATACCCAGGGTACCGGTATGCAGAAACAATGGGACCATGAATGCAGTTGCGTACGAATTGGCAGCGGCCGGGTCCATCAGCCGATGTAACCAGGTTGAATCACGCTTTAAATCGGCCCCCCAGGTAACTGACTAGAGAATTGGACGCAGCAGGCATTCTCGAAAGTTCATAGTTTGACCGCGCGCGCAACAGATTCACTCGGCAGAAATAGCCTCGGCGTACCTCGCAAAGGTTAAACTCGAATTAGACTCGCCAAACTTAACCCAACTTTATTTTTACGACGGCCCCAGGGCAGAGCGTTCACCCCGAAAGATATCATCACTCAAGTTCACAAATTGAGATGAATTTGCGAGAAAAGGGGTATCGTTACGCGCGCGATACTTGAGAGCTTCTATGATACACCGACCGTGTCGATGGGGTGTGGGACGAGTGATTTATTATAAGTAGGTACATACCTACCTGCGTACGTTGAGAGCGACGTGTTCCGAAATAATTGACAGTTTCTGCTATTACCTATTAAAAACATGTTTTCCGCCATGTTCCATGGTCTGTGTAACTTTCTTAGTGATAAGATTAGTTATCTACAAAAATAAACTCATTTACACTTGTGATATTGTGAATACAGATGATACTTATATACGTCTACTATATTTAAACATGAATAATCAACTATTTAAATATTCACATACAGCGTCAAAAATACTTCCGCAAAAGATTTCCCGCTGCGTACCTACCTACAGTTTGAAAATTAAATAAAATGTAATGCCTTGTAAATGCGAAACAATTTGTAAATGCGGCGGCCCGGCGACAGCAAAACATTTGCAAATGCAGGTTACAAAAAGACTTAAATCACCCAGTTTATTCTTACACATGTCCGTAATCACGGGGATTTATTAGTGCATTTACTTTATTTCAGTGCAATTGCCTTATTACGAAAATAACAAACGTAGAAAATGGCGTGTAAGAGACTACAATCGCGAATTGGGGCGGTATTTTCAGTGAGTCGAGTTTGTATCGTGACGTCATACTGTAGAAGGTCGTTTTTTTTCTTCAAGTTTATGCTTACTTTGACTGCTACTTTAAAAACGACGTAAAAACTTGTACAGGGACAATTGAATAAACATAATGCCTACCTATATTATATTTTGGAAGAGTTACGAATTCTTCCTTTTTGTCAAAGAATACTATTCTATTAACAGAATCAGTAACGTTAATGTAACTTACCTATTGTACTACACAATACTTTGTCCTTTTTGTCTTTCATTAGACACATAAAAGTTACGGTGTCGAGACATTCGATAAATTAAAACAATAACATTTATCGATATTGCTCGGTTATTGGTCGTATAAATAACTATCCATCTTTCGGTTCAAGTCACGTTGTTTATTGAGTCTCGAATACAATTTCCCGAGAAATATCAACACTTTCCGTCGGACAGCACAAACACACTGGAATTAACTGCGTTCTCAGACTCGCTGGCGACGAAACGAACTAACGGAAAAACAATAAACCTTTTCTAAGGCACAAGGTCTCCAACTTGAAGGATCATCACGCTCTGGTTCAGAAAGATCCAGAAGTCCATACACTGTATTTACAGCGTTTATTGTGAGGTTATTAAATGGCGAGCTGAGTTTTGTTTCTTTTAAGATGTCATAAATTGTGGGAAGTATTCTCGAGAGAACCACCACACGTAACGCCCGTTGACGTTAATGCCGGGCAACAATGCAATGCATCTGCATACAATGTGACTAGGTCGTCAGATTGAAGAGGATCTTGTAGACAAGGCCACGCGATGGAAAAATGCGATATGTTGCGTCTGGTAACAATGCTATGACTGAAATATCTTACATATTCAGGAGTAATTATTGAAAATTGGACCAATTTACTGTCGGCAATTATTTTTATGCAAAATTGCACAATTCCTTTTACACGACGCTTGAATGTCTACTAGAACTTCGATATGCCTACGGAATTTTTGATAACGTTTGCAATTGCCACCATAATGTTGTAAAACGAAACATTACCAGACGTTCTGTTTCTCCATTCCAGGCAACGGCACGATAGACTTCCCCGAATTCCTGACGATGATGGCGCGCAAGATGAAGGACACCGACAGCGAAGAGGAGATCCGCGAGGCGTTCCGCGTGTTCGACAAGGACGGCAACGGCTTCATCTCTGCCGCCGAGCTGCGCCACGTCATGACCAACCTCGGGGAGAAGCTCACCGACGAGGAGGTGGACGAAATGATCCGCGAAGCAGACATCGATGGCGACGGACAGGTCAATTACGAAGGTAAGCGAGCGCTTGTTTGACAGTGTTGTGGTTTTGGCCGTTCAGCATTAACGGATCGCGGAGATTAGCCGACATCTTTGTCTAGAGGAGATCAATATTGAAGTGTTGTGTCGTCGTAAGAGTCGTTTAGTTTTCTACTTTTCATTTGCATGACGATGGAAAAAATAGGGAACTGAATAGTGGATGTTTCTTTAACAGAAGTCGATCAAGCAAGTACACTTTCAACAAAAACGGTTTAGTTTTCATACGGTATAATAGCTACACGTCATGTCAATTTATTTTTCAAAGATTATTCTGTTCGAGAATTATAATCCGATAGAAAAGGTGTCTTGTTAAATTTATCATACCCGAAAATGGTTAGTCAAGGAATACAATGGAGAACGCGACTACTATTTATTACTGCATTGCATGACTTGAAATACTAACAAGGAGGTAAATCTTCCATTGTAATGAATCCAAGTGGTGGAACACGTCATCGTTTCATTGTCTAAAATTGGCAACATTTTAGAAAGGTAGGTAATTATGCCCAAAAAGACAAGACTGTTTCATTATTTTAGTCTCCAAGTAGAAAATGTATTTTTTTTGTGGACGTATTCGAGAACTTAAAGTACACTATAACTTATATTCAAGATAAAATTATTTTATGTCACACTAACTATGAAACTAGGCTAATTCTGTCTTAACTGTGACAAATTCTTCGCAGGTTTTTAAAAAAATCATTAACCTAGTATATTAATGCAACAATCAATTAGTATAATAGACAGACGAAGTTCCTGACACGTATTTTGGTTATTTTCGTCTGAAAAATATCGATTATTAGTCTTTCGTTGTGTAATACCACCCTCTATGGATAATCAATTATATTTTCAGAACAGTACCGTAAAAGTATTTGATGTTTATGAAAATCGCATTACGTTTCAATTGTGTTGATTTCGCTTGATCAATGTAGATGACGCTGTTTATTTTGCGGACAAGTGCTTACTAGGTTCGCTTCTCGGCCACTGCATGGTATTTTTTGTCGAGAATCGTTGCATTTGGCTGGGAGCCACCACTAGGCGGCGCCTAACTTGCGTTTGCAATCGTGTATGTGCACTCGCGTGCGTTGTCAACAACCGACCTGGCACTGCTTGCTGTATTTGCAGACCGCTCCGGGACAATCTAGTATCGCTAACTACGTAATTACATTACAATGCGGATGTCATAGAAGATTCTAGAAGACGATCGCGTCACCACGGTCCGATGTTCACAATAGCTTGACCGTAGTTTGTGTTGTAGTGTAGACCCAGCATTTCACTGCCGATACATGCATGGCGCTCACGTTAACCTTGGAATATTTAAGCGTATTTCCCCGACATCATTTTCCAGTAATTGCACTATTTCGGAATTGAGATTCAAGGCAGCAAAGACTCTGAATGTTGTTATATGTTCAAATTCTGTACTGTGTGAGACAGATGACCCCATATTTGGAGGCTGATTACCGTGCAAATATCGCAGTGGGCTGCTTACGTAGTGTAATAACTTGTGATTGGAGCGAGCGTTCTCTTTGCAGACTTCCATGCCCTCGCCAAAATCATATTCGCGCGCGGCGACGGCAGCCGTTAGCACCACCTAGCGGCATACCTCCGTACTTGTGATATTAGATTATTACGAAAGACTACCTGTGATCTCGAAACGGTTTCCTCTAATAGACATAGAGATAACGGCCTACGTCGGGCGCGGCTCAACATAGGTACAGACCAGATGTTGTGTATGGTTTGCTGCTCGTTACTTACTGTCGCTATCCCTTGCGGTCGTAGCTCCCTCTCCCTCCCTCCGGCAGCTTGTACTCTACGAAAGCATGTGTCTAATCAATGTCTCAAGAAATACCACCTCGATAACTCCCTCGTAGCCCCCCTTTCATTGCACGTTCAGGACCAGTGTTCACACTCCCTTTGATACGAGCAGCAAACTTAGGACTTGTATTACGGCACTGGCACCGCGGTTTTTTCTGACATTTTTCAAACTTAGAGTTGCGTTTTCTTTATTTTTTTTATCGCAAAATTAGAGGGTGGTATTTCAACAAATCCTTTGTAGTGGCATGAGTTGATGACATGTTTGTACCTACTCGTTATTTGTAGAATGAACCCCGTATGTTATCTTTGAATGCATTAACTTTATTTACCACATACTTATGCCATTCGAAGGTTCTACGTTGCGACAAAAAACGTAGCAGGTGTATAATGTTCCTAATAGCATTTTTGTACTTTTTAGTGCATCTATATATATTTCACGTGGGTTTTTTCAATGCGTTTTTGTTCGTGTTATAACATTATATTGTATTAGAATGTTATTACTTGGGGATGTGTGTTATATTATAAATCAATGTTGCAAAGTGTGCTCTACGAGTTATGAACGTGTGACGTTTTTTACGCGATCAGTATCAATGTCATCACAGAGCTGGTTCCCGAGTCTATTAAGTTCAATCGTTATCAAAATGGACAATGACAATATCACATTCGGTGACGTCCATTGCTGCTTGCTGTTGTACTTGTGACAATTAATGACACAACAGTACTAGCAATGGACGTCAAATGATAATGTGCCACGGTAGTTACCATTGTAATTAATAGACTTGAGGGCCAGGGGGACGAGTCTGCTAAGCTCTAGTAGTTGGTGAATATCTGATGCCATAGGGTTGCAACTACCAATGTGTAGTAGACTTTAAGCTCTTGATCAGTGACTTTTTAAAGAAATTTTCTATAGTAACTTGGGTAAATATGGTTACATTTTCGCAGGTTTTTAAGCAAGGTATTGTTCACGGCAACTAAAATTTGTAGTGAATAATCATTTTAGATTTGGGACATTAAAACTTACTTTACTATGGACCACCTGTTGCAGGTTACTACTGATTTTAGTTGCCAAAAATGTGTGATACAATTTTAACTGGGAAATCACTGACGTCAAATAACAGTTAAGGGATGGCATTGATATTAAATAACGATGGCTAACTTCTGTAAAGTATTATTTCTTTTTCTTGTAAAGAATTACCGTGGTATTCATAAGGTTAGAACAGCCCTAGTGCAGTGCAGGCATCAAAAGTTGGTCCAACGCTTAAATACAGAAAAACAATAGTTTTTTGATGATTTAACCTGCTGACAGCCAAGTCTAAAGTTTACCAGATTAGTATAGAATACTAATGTTTTACGAACTATATAATAGTAATATTTATAAATGCTACTGAGTGCCAGCAAAACTGAGATTCCTTTGTGATTGAGCACCTTATTGTATTTAGATTAGAAAATCTTGGCTTAAATGTTTGGTTCTTGACACAATTGACGTTAATGTATTACTTATAATACTTAACCACTCAGGGGGACACATTTACTAGTTAGTGGAAAGTTTTAACTGTTTATGAATACAGCGGATAATACTTGCTAGTGTGAGGTGTTGAGATACCGTTCATAACTCGTAAGACACCAATGTTGTGTGCAGTGGTACGCCCCTCTCCCCTCTGCTATAAGTAGTAACACTATGCTTTTGTTTGTTTACAGAGTTTGTCACCATGATGACGTCTAAGTGAGCTGCCTCGGCGAGCGTGTGTATAAAGCAGAGTATATCAATATACTTTATGTTTCATAACACACAAATATTACCATCGTATTGGACCTGCATTTCTCTAGTGTTTGCGATAAATTAAAATTATTGACATCGTTTCAGTTTAATTATTAATTAATTATAATTGTAATTGTATGATTATGTCGCGTCGGGGGCGCGAGCCCTTAATTTTATTTTAGATTTTAAAAGTATTCCGTTAATTTTACTATGTAAGAAGATTTTTAACCGTAGCGGTACAAAGGGAACGTTAGGTGTGCGTCGCAATGTGATGGTACTGGGGCTGCGCTCACATTATTTATATTTGTGTATATTTCTATCGCGAGTCGGCCCGTGTGTGTGTGAGTGCGGACGTCAGCGCACCGCCGATACATTTTAAATGTACATTTTTTTCAACTATGAGATATTTATAAAGTACGTGATGATAAAAATGTTTAAAAAATGCTAAAAAAAAATATACAAGCCTATTAGTGTGTGTCGGAGCGGCGCGACGAGTGTCTGTCAAGTGAGGCCACTCTGTGGCCAGTGGTCGGGCGAGCGGCCTGGCCAGTAGCCGGCCAGTGGCCAGCCAGTGCGCCAGTGGCCAGCTCCGACTAGACTAGAGACTTCTAGCGCTCTGTAATGCCCACTCTGTACATTAAATCATAATAAATGTTTAAATTTAACTAACTCAATAAACGAACATTAGATTTATCGGTAACTGCATTTGTATCTGTAAATGACTCGTAAAATATTATATTTCTATTGTTGGTGAAAAACTTAATCTATAGAGAAATGGAAAAGTCATCCGCTGTGTTATTCTCTACCACACTCGATTCATTCTGTTATTAAATTATACAAAAGACATACTGAAAATAAATGTTTCTTCATTTTTAGGTCAATAAGCATCGGTGTTTCATTTACCCTAACGTTTTTGTTTAGTTTATATTGTTGGCTAATGTTATTGTAGTTTTTGTGATGTAATGTTCCCTGGTATGAAGTCGCTATCACTGTATTGTACTATGATCTCTTGTCTACTAATATTGTGTGTATATTTTCGAACCTTAGTAGCCAAAATTTTTGTAATACCTTTGCTGTAAATTTAATGATAGCTCCCTCACCCTTAATGTAAAATAAAACGAAATTATGTTAATTCCAGAACACTTCTTTCTTAATTCAGGTTACCTTTCTTCTAATCTCAAAAAGTCTGTAGCTAAATACAAAGTTTGTGAAATACTTCTCAGATAATGGTAATATTCATCGTTAGCATTGTGATGGATTTTGCTTTAGATTATCTAGATAATAATCAAATAAAACAAAACTATCCAAAAAATATTGTATTTATTCATGTAAAGAGTTAAAAACAACAACATGGGACACTACAAAACAGCACAAGTTTGCTTGATATAGTAATTGTTTTAATGAAGATTTGCTTTGTCAAATCATTTCTGACTAATGGTGAAGAAGGGACTATGTGACTGGATAATATATCAAGCGAAATAAATAGGCAAGGTTAATGAGAATGAGTGATTAGATAACACTAAAGGGGTAATAGGTCGACAGACTCGTTGTAAATAATGGTTGTCTCCTTTCCATTAGTAAATCTGACTTATGTGTGGTCATGGTCACGAAAAGTGAATTTCAATTGATTTTCTATGTTGTTACGGAAGTGTTTTAGGTGTTTGTAATCGCTATGAGTCATTATTAGTCGCTCAGCGAGATAATGCGGTGGAATACTGAAGAACTAAAGGCGTTAGTGTCGATTTTATTCCTCAACCTCCCTCCCTTTTCCTCGTGCTCCTACAAATTTCGCCCTACTAATAGGAACACAAGAATTATAGGTACATTACTACTACATTCATCTATGTCATGATGGTCCTTCTTAACCTTTAACAATTTCCTATAGTATCCTTGTGCACCTACCAGTAAGAGTAATCAGAAGGATATTAGGGCACAATCCCTTCAGCATCTAAGCAGCTACGTTATCTTTATCGTTTTTCTTTTCGTCATTTTGCGTGTGGTCGGGGCGGGGGTCGTGGTCGGTGCAGGTGGCCCCGTGCAGCAAGGCGGCGAGGGCGCGCGCGGGTCGGCCGGACATGCGGCGCGGATGCAGGTAGGGCGGCGCCGCGCCGTGAGACAACTTGCCCACGCCCGTTATGTCCATGTGAAGCCACTCCGTACATACGAACTTCTGTTGAGTGACACATTTTCGGAGACTTGTTATTTCCACCCGTCTTCCCCAGCGCATCTATCAATCTGAACTATCATGCGCCTCTTTAATAAACGTGACAATAATGTCAATTATAATGACAAAAAAAGCAGTTTACATTACGGACTGAATGAAAGAAATGGATCAAATTAGTCACGTAATGGACATAAACATGTCATTGCGATTGAGAATTGTCGCGTTTACAGGTCCGAGCAGTGTCGTGGGCGTCATTTTTTCCCTTGAAGATAGCATAAAAAGGAATATCTAAGGCTACAGGTATTTTGAAAGAATGTTTTGAATCTACTTTCATAGCGCGAACCGTCAGGATATAAAATGACTTGCCGGAGTCTGTGTTTCCTGGACAGTACCTATAGTCTGAAGGTCCTCAAGTCACGGGTAAATAGGAACCTCATAACATAACTTGTGCTCCATCGTAGATCACATCTCTGCTTAATATCAAGCAGGATGTTAACCAAACGCTTGTATTCACTGAGCATTAAAAAAAAGACCACTAGATGGCGCTGACGGTTCTTACTACCTGATAAGTAGGTACTGCAAATGTACTGTCTGAGAATTCATTCTTGGTATAATCAGATTAGAATAATTAGGCACTGATAGTACTGTGTTGAGTGCTACGGGGTTTAAGTATTCAGTAACGCGTAAAATACCTTGAGGAACGCTGCGCCGAGACATGGCGTGGCGCGACCGGAGCCTTTGTTGCGCAGGTCCACCGCTGCCTCGTCTGTAACATATAAAAAACTTAAATAATATAAAAAAAAACAACACTTCCTCGTGGATTAACAGACTCATCGCATAGTTTTTATGTGGGTATAATTCAATATAGACCGAAATGACATTTTTTTGTGAAAATAATTACTTTGAACTTGCTTACTCTCTTGTAAATACCTAATAATTAAAAAACAGTTCTTTAACGCAACGAGTTTACTGTTGTAAAAAAAATGAATCGAACCGGTCTCGAGTCACAAAATTCTCTTAAATCGTCGTGATCTATTGACATATCTATCGTGGCTATAGTGGGACTTCCCGTCACTATCGCGGAACTATTTACAAGCTTTTGCTGTCTGTGAATGAACAGAATTAAATAGTAGCAAATCATTCTCGAGTGGCCAGTTTACATATTAAAAAGTATATAAAAGTAAAAACTGTTGTATAGTTCAAAAAGGGACAATATTTTCTCAAATTCTATTACGTCATGTTCCATGGAACACATGGATACTACTCCGTCACGGGGTCAGATGGGAGTAAAGTGCAAATGTGACTGGGTATTTCCGATCTCTCACCCTAGGGTGAAAACTGGGAAAAGTGCATACATACTTTCAAGTGTGTTGGTAGTCAACTGTAAATTATCGGGGTGGTGAATAGGACGTGAGTATAGATCAAGATTCCTGTTATTTACCCAGCTTGGTGTAAATTCTCTGACATACGTTTCCTCTAGGGTGAGAGATCGGAAATACCCGTGACACCCATTCGAGTGAGGTGTTGGTGAGTAAGCAGTGTAGCGAGCGACTGACCGGTGACCTGTCGGGCGTAGTAGTCCCAGAGCGGCAGCCGCCAGGGCCGGTCCCCGGCGCGCGCCCCGGCGGCGGCGGCGCGGCGCCACCACGCCGCGCTCGAGCTGAAGCACCCGAACGCCGCGCCGCCCGTCGCCAGCAGCACGCCGTCTGCACGTTCACGGGACGGTCACACGTTAACGCTACGTCCTCAGTGCACGAATGAATACGATGCGATCCGATGCGTCGCATACATTTTGACAGAAAATGTCACGTGACAAACGTCAAAATGTATGGGACGCATCGGATCGCATCGTATTCATTCGTGCACTGAGGACGTGGGGTAACGTTACCACGATCGTCAAACGCTCTACTATTATGTTACTTTGGGAAAACAGTCTTGATTTTCTCAAGTTAACTAATCTTAAACGTCAATAAAAACACACGTAGTATAAAACAAAGTCTCCTTCCACTGTATGTCCCTATGTATGCTTAGACCTTATACTACACACATCAAGTGTCTAGGGATCAAGAACATTTTGAACTCTAAAAAAAATCTAATTTATTTAAATCAAATCTAATCTTCTCGATCGATCTC
This sequence comes from Conopomorpha cramerella, assembly GCA_012932125.1. Taxonomy (NCBI): domain Eukaryota; kingdom Metazoa; phylum Arthropoda; class Insecta; order Lepidoptera; family Gracillariidae; genus Conopomorpha; species Conopomorpha cramerella. The sequence continues at coordinate 147 of SJJU01009319.1, read as the reverse complement.
CTACCTAGGTCACCATGCCTGTATCAATGACTTATCAGCACATTTTGAATTAATTATGAATGAATTCAGTTTTTGCTAAATATATTCTTGATTGCAATCTTCTAAAATGTACTTGATCCCTAGACACTCTTGATGTGTGTACGATGC
>SJJU01009316.1:0-19607 GCA_012932125.1 Conopomorpha cramerella | reverse complement strand
CACTACATTGATTGTACTGCAAGAATTACCAACCTTCTTTCACAACTTTGACAACGATGGTCTTGGTCGGTGGTTCATGGTAACCGTGGTGCTGAGATTCGTAGCCACCGCCGTAACCGCCTCCATAGCCACCTCCGTAGCCGCCGCCATAGCCACCCCCATGCCCACCCCCGTAACCACCCTCATATCCCCCGCCGTATCCCCCCAAGAGAATCTTCTTTTTAAGTAAATGCCGTTTCTGTCGACTTCTCGCTTCCGGATGCGGTTGCTCTTCTAATTTCTGTAAAATAATCATATATAATTAATATTTTATTAATGAGCGTCTGTGGTCCAGTTGACCAACTGGATACTTGACTTGTAACCGTGAGGTCGCGGGTTCGAGTCCGGCTACTGGACGTGTACCAAAACGTTCGTATGGTGAAGGACAACATCGTGATGAAACCCGCAAACCACACGGTGTGTGAACCCTTTAACGGCGATGGGCTCACCCCCGGCGATGGGTTAAATACGCTTGGTGAACCGTGGTAATTTGCTTTAGCAAGTGCCTCTACCTACCCCGCTTTGGGGTTAAAAGGCTTGAAGTGTATTTCTATTTTAATATTTTATTACTAACTATACCGCGTGGTGTTACACACGTTTTTATTTTCGTTCCCGTGGGAATATCAGGATAAAATATAGCGTATGTTCACCGGGGAAAGCGTAGCTTCCCAACGGAATACTGTTTTTTTTTGTGATTAGTACAATCGACATTTGCGTAGCGTATAACACTTCCGGATAAAAAGGGGTGAAATGTATGTTATACAGTCTGTTCTAAAAACAGAAGATATTATGTTAAACTAATACTACAGACGAATTAAGAATCGGTTAAAATGAAATGAAATTTTGAAGTCAGTTAAAAAATAACTTAGGTTTGTAAAGGGAATAGCACAAAACATCAGAAACGGTAGAGGAGATCTTGCCAAATGGCTAGTTACAGTAGTACCATACGAGCCGCTATCTATACGTATGTATACATATATTTATGTATAATAACATATTGGTAAATATTATGTTGAATCATTGTAGTCATTATTCGATATAAAGAAGTAGGTATCCCACATGCACGCATATTATTTACTTATTTTTTGTTATTTAATAAAAAGCGCAAAGAATCGTGCGCAATAGTTTTTATAAGGATAAAATTACTAGATTATTAAACCATGATGGATATGTTTTTTTTCTACACGCGTGTTGGCTGACTTCGGTATAAATAACATAATATTTACATAAATACTTATTTATTTTGTACTAGTGGACCCGACAGACGTTGTCCTGTTAATATGAATATAAAATTAGTATAACCTCCAGGATGGCCTGTGTCCAGCAGTGGATGTATTTTTTCTTAATAAGAACCTTCCTCTATCATCAATACGCACAACAACAAAAAAAAAATTATCGACATCGGTCCAGCCGTTCCGGATTTATGCGGTTACTACCACATTTTGAGATTATTTTTTAAATTATAGACTAGCTAACCCGGCAAACATTGTTTGGGCAATATACATTATTAACACTGTTTCTTTGTTATTATAAATCATCCTCTGGATTCACTCTGTTAAAGAAACCATAATCCGAATCATAATCCGTTGCGTAGTTTTAAAGATCTAAGCATACATAGAGATAGACAGACGGGAGGCGACTTGTTTATATACTATGCATTGATTTTGGATGAAAAAACTTGTGCACCGCCTACATATAGCTCGTTTTCGTATGTTCTTTCGAAGCTGTACCCACTTGGCCGTAACTTGTTATAGTCAAGGACAAAGGTAATTGAACATAAAGTAAGTTCTTACAGATGCGCCATTTACAATACACAATCTTTACATTATTATCGCAGGTAAAATCTGATATCCTGCTCTTTGTAATGCAAAAACTTATTCCCTGCTGTTTACCAACTACCTACTACGCTGTTTACCAACTACCTACTACGTTTATATTCAAATAAAGTTAGTAAATATACTTTCTTTTTGGTAAAGTAGCCATAGTTATTTATTGTGAAAACATTAGTTAGAAATCCTCCAAGCGAAGATGTGTATCTGGTCACTTAAAAAACGACCGTTTTACAGGTAACTATAGGATACTACCAAATTCATCCAAGGATACTATCAAACTCATCCAAGGTCTTAGATCCCCAATCACGAGCTAGGATACCAATATATTAAATTTTTGAGCTAAGGTTACACAATGACGCTTCTACATTCGGAAATGTATTCCTTGAAGTCTTTTGATGAAAGCTCACGCATGGCAAAGTACTCACCCTCACATAAATCGGCTGTGGCGAACTGTCCAAAGCTTTCGGTTCAGCCTCAGGCTCCGTGATGCCCTCCCTCGACTGTGCCAACAGCACCAGCACGGGGAACTGCCTGGCTCTATCCGTGACATGAGTGCGGGACTCCCGCGGCGGTGCCAGCACCGGCGCAACGAACACCACCCTCTCGCCGGAGTCCAGCGAGTTGTCCCGCACGGAACCCGCCGCCAACCCCACAGCGGCGCACAACAGTAACACGACACGGCAACGCACACCCATCTCTCCTCACTGACGCCACAGCACAACAACCCAACCTATTTATATTCACCAACGGTTTTTCCACAGCCGGCGCAGGCGGTTTTCATCAGGATGACGCTATTGATTATACCTATGTAGTCACATACTATATGACATATTTTGATATGGTCGTCGACGTCGGCCGCGCCGCTGTAGTTTCGGTTTTTACGGTTATCAACCATTTTTATAGGTCGGTTTATATTAATCGTGACTCGCAACGCCCCGACAATTTGCGGAGTCCGCGCACGTATTTTGCGTCGCTTGGTTATCCCCTTAAACCGGATGCTCTGATGCGTACTGTATGGTAACTTGGCTCTTATGGTTAAAGGATGTATATTTGAGATGAGGCTCAAGTGACGTTGGTTGTTGTGATGTGTAATGTCCCGCTAAAGTGTTCGCATGTATCGAGCAACTCTCGTTGCAGATGCTTTATTTGTAAGACAAAAAGATGGTGCAGAATTAGACTGGGCTAGCCTGAAATACTGGTTTCGATGCGTTCTCATGTTGTCTTAGTTTTATTATTGCCGGTAAGTGTATAAGGCTTGTGCTATTGGATTTGGTTGGTATTATTATGGAGTCAGTAAGAGTGCAATAACATTTTGTTTGTCTTGTCTTGGATGCGAATTTAGATAGGTCGGTGGGTACGTAAATGTAGAAACCAGTTAACAATATCAAGGTAAACGGAGATAAATGGTATTTAAAGGGGAAGAGTTATGACAATTTAGCATGACCATTGTTCTATTGTCTGTAATTAAATGCCTTTTGCATACATACCTAACCTACAAACATTTACGTCAGCAAACCCCAAAACAGGGTAGAGAACCTTAGGAGCACAAGCATCCTTCGGCCACAATAAGGAGTTAAAAATGTCAATATGGGCCTTCAGTTCCAAGTTGCTAGTTCATAAACTGAATGAACCTAGATATCCAGATCCCACAGTTCGCTCCGACGACCTGCCAGGGAGAAAGGCAGCTGATGTATTCTATTTACATACCAGATCTTCATGGGATATTTTATATACGAGTTATTGAATTTAGATAGCTATACTTAACACAGTTGGGGACAGTAAAATAGACAATAGATGTTTTATTGTTATGACGCCTAGAGGCGTTTACTGTCCGAGAAAGAGTTAATACCTATACATCATCGGGTCATATCACATTCTCATCCTCTTATTGAAATAATGTTTTACCTTATACAAAGACAATGTGATTTATAAAATTTCCTCTTTTAAGCACTTATGTATGTTATTTGGTCCTAATTTTCGTACCTTTGTTGGTATGGGATGTAAAAAAAAGTACCAGAAGTATGTCTTCCTATAAGTACAAAAATATGACCTAAGGTATATCCAGGATATAAAAGATCTAAGCATAAATAGGCGACTTTGCTTTATACCATGTATACCTATTGTGTCTATTTTACTGATATTCCGTACCGTGCGGTAACGCAACCCCAGCCCAACTTTTCCCGTCGTTGGGGTCGCAAGAGGTCGTCCGAGGGAACTCTCCAGAGGACGGGCAATAGCGCTCACAGAGTTAAACTATAACACCACTGCGATCGCCAACCCGCCTGCCAAGCGTAGCCAGTACTTCTGTTTCCCTCCAATGATCATGAAATTCATTGGGGCAGGCCTTCGTCCAGCAGTGGACTTCATGTGGCCGATGATGATGATGATTGATATTTCAGAACATTTCAAAGCCCTATCAGCGGAATCTATATAGTCCGTTTATAATCGGGGAACGGCTATTGAGGAACCCCACAATCTTTAGCCAAAGCACGTGTTCTGAGTTCTGACCACTAACTAGATCGCCTCGGTCATCCAGAATGTTAATGAATGATACCAAATGTTTTCCTGTTTACCACCTTTGTGTTACTTAAAGTAAGTAGTCATCATTGTTTTATTGTGAATGCATTAAAATAATACACCTGTCTGTATATTTCAATCGATTTGCAATCACAACACTGATGGGGGGAAATGGATAATTCTGGGACTTCACCTTTTTTCCGAAACAATCCCAATGTACCCAATGACTTTTAAAAAAAGAAGTCTTCCTCATTCGACCGTACACAGAGTGTAAAAGGGTAAGGTTAAAAATAAATATATTTTTGCCCCTGACTTTTTGTATGAAGATGAAATTTTTTTTTTCATACCCGCTCATTATTGCCGTAGTATTGTTCATATTGACGAGTAAGGGGCGTCCAAGCAGTGTCGGAAACGCCACTACGACACCCACGACCCAAAGGACCCCTTTTAGGACGCCTTATACGCCAGGCAGGGGATATCGTAGTCCTATTCTTTTCCATACGCCCGGAACTACAGGGCTGGCGGCGGGACGGTCACAACCGGACCGCCCCACCGGCGTCGGACCCCGGATCTCGTGGGGTCCGACATCTTCCTCCCTTCCTCCGGCCGTAGAGGATAGGGAGCGTAGCGCACCGCAATACTGACACTCCTCTTCCCCTGCGGTCCCTTCGCGCCACCACCTGGTGGTGGCGGCCCCGCAAGGGCGCGGAGTATAGGGACAGCGGCGGTCGGAATACCGTCTGTCCTCTCCCTCCGCGGGATTCAGTGCAGCTGCGTCATGGGGCGCAGCCTTGACCACTTGTCTGTAGGCTCGAAAGCGAGCCCAGGACAGCGGTCCCTCTCGGGCCGACCAGAACTGTATAAAATACCTATAGAGTCAACTAGAAAAATAATTTCCCTCGCTTACGGTGAAAGGACACGCTTCTATTTCTATATCACCAGATGTAGGAGAAGTCGGCGCGATGTAGTTTGACACATTGATAAAGCCAGTGATTGATTTGATTGATAAAGCCAATGATTGATTGAAATTATGCAAAAAAATGTTCAACGGAAGCAACAAACTAAAAACTTAAATGTATGTCGTTCAACATTAAAACGTTCTATTAATTCTATGTTCTTTGTCAATATTATAGTGACGTGATTTTTATGGTGGTTCTTGAATTAAAATACCGAATAGTTACCTACATATTTTTATAGATCCGTTATTAGTAGGTAAATAAGTCGATAGGTATATTGTTTCTTAGAATTTAATGAGGAGTAAGTAGTAACTTATATTAATATATCAGAAATAATAGGTAATATTGAACAAAATCGGTTGAGAAAAAATCGATACTTTGTCTTTACGCTATCGTCGTTGTTTTCTCGAGGTACTATATTTTCTACTCTAACACGGGCAATACAAAAAGATGACGCACCCAGACAATAGTCTATACTTTAGTGCTAATCTACCTATTATATCTTTCAGTACAATACGGGTTGAAAATTATAATGCAAAGCAAAATAAATATAAATCAATTCCTGTACGCTTATAGTGTTAATGGACTGTTTTAAATCAACATACCGTCATACGTTAATTTATAAAATATATTAAACTTCTTGGAAATTCCGTGATTTGTGGTCGTCATGGTGTCGTTTGTGGAAACCGTTTAATGGTATTTATTTATTAATAGGTTGCCTACAAGCACATTGCTTTAAAGACTTATTTTTTGCAGATTATTTTGCGTCTGTGGTCAGTTGGTTGTATACTTGTCTTGCAGTGGTCGTGGGATCGGAAGGACTGGACGTGTACCAATGGGAGTGTTTTTCAGAGCCTATGTACGAAACGCAACGCTCGTACGGCGAAGGTCAACATCGTGATGAAACCCGCACACTTAAGGTGTGTGAACCCCAGTGGCGTGCACACCATATAGGCAAAAAGATACTGCCTACCTTAGTATTTTGGCTTCCCGACCTCATATCTTATGTACTCACAACATAGGCTAACGAAGTTCCTGTGTTTTGTGGGTGAGTAGATATGTAGGTGCCTATATTTCGTAAAGACAAGTTACCTATACATAGGTGTCAATACTTGGGAATTACCTACCCTGTCGTAAAAGCCAGTGCACGCCACTGGTGAGCCATAACGGCGATGGAATCACCCCCTATCACGTTGAGTGAAATACGCTGGATGAAACGTGGGCATTTGCTTAGCAAGTGTCTGCCTGATGTGTAAATTATTTTAGGTTGTGTCTTGTTTCAGATTCATGTCCTTTAATTTCCATATACACAGACATTCGGTTCAGTTCAGATAAGGATTCAGCGAATTAGTCATAAGGCGTAAAAATATTTTTTATAATTATAGAGTAGCAATTTATACCATCCATACACATCATCGCGCAATCGATGATTTGACGTCATTATGTATGAGATAAATAAACATAGGAACGTGATTAATTTGTGGTAGACAGCTGTGAGTTGGTCAAGATATTAATATTATTTGTAGGCACTTCAGTATATTGTATAAGGACGCAAAAACCTCATTTCATCACGACACAAATCCTCAGCAACCCGAGGCTCCTGCAAGAAGGCCCTGAAGAATGTCCTCTGGGTGCCCAGGACCCACCCAGCACCAGCGATAAATGAAGGTCATCGGGGGGGTTTTAGACAGTAAAAGTCTGACACTACCCCGTCGTCGTCCCCATAGCGGCGGGGTGTCCATGAGGATTTCCCCCTCGTAAACAAAAAAAAAGCCTGCAAGAAGCCTGTGAAAGCGTCCCAGTAAACATTTGCTCATTATATTGGAGCTGAACTTGCTTGAATAGCCAGATTTAAAAAAAGTGTCTAAATACGGAAAAGGGAGCCCCGTATCACTAAGCTTATTATATGAAAAAGCATATAGTTGTATAGTGATTGCTCAACAACATCCATAGCTTGGCGCATATACAGAATAAATAAAACATACAACAAATGCCTCGACAAACTAATCGTCATAACTAAAGCATCAAGTCGGAGGCGGGAATGGAACCAGCAACTATCGTCTTACCTGCGGGTGCCCTGACCACAAATCATCCATTCACACTGTGAAAAGAAGATCTGGGAACGATCCATGAGTTTCATCATACTGTGACGCATTGTTCACAAGACTATTAAGGACATTAGGCCAGTAAGAAACTGGATTAGACTTAATAATAGAAATATCATGAACAGTGATGTTTTCCAATTCGTTGTAAAAATGGAAAAGCGTTTAGAATACCATCGCCATGACGATGTGCCCACAACAATAATTCGTTCCCAGTAAACATCTATATCGCGGAACGGCGATAATTGCATCTTTTATTACAAGGAAACTTCATAGTTAGATAACTTGAGGTTATGCTTAAGTATGCGAAGTACTTGCTACTTACGTAGGTTAACTGATTTATTAGGCTTGCATACGGAAAAGGATTTTCTGACAGCGTGAGACCTTCTGACAAAAAACAACACTCTTTGGCCTCGACTGTTAAATCGGTTTTAATGTAAACGTAGAAATTAATGAAGTATGTAGTCTTAAAAATACACTCTTAGTAAGAAAAGTTACTAACCACTTGCTTGTGACTCTGTCATCGGTTCAGTGGACCATTGAAGAAACTCAAAGTTAAACAAGTGGCCAAAAGTCCGCTGTTAGATATTTTTAAGCCATAAACCTAGTAAGTAGCGAGCAATAATCGCCATGTTTGGCAGGCGGGTTGGCGATCGCAGTGGTGTTGTTATTTATTTAACTCACAGAGAGCCGTCCTCTGGAGAGTTCCCTTGGTCGCGTCTTACGACTCCCAAGACGGGAAAAGTTTGGCTGGGGTGATATAAGTATTCTTTTTCTTTTTCACTCGACTACGACTGTGATTTTTTTCTTAAATTTCAATTTTTTCAGTAGGAAGGTAATGAAACGACAGTAAGTTCAAGGTAAAAAAGTCATATAATATTTTATCTGTTACTTTCTGCCGTAGGTGCTGGTGCCGTAAGGGTACTGATTTTCATCTGGAATGCAATAATGTTGAATTACAACAAAGTTATGTTGATACTATGAGGCAGAAACCATAAAGAAGTTTTCTAATTGTTATTCAGTATGCGGTACAATTGAAAACTATTCACATTGTTTTCGGGATGATCGAGCATCTCTGTGACTCCTGAGTGTGAGCCAGGACCTACAACAGCATCCCACATAGAACAGAGCTCAATCAGTGTCGACTGGGCAATATCGATACGATCATCACAACGTAATTTAAATAGTAGATAAATCGTAATTTAATAATTAAACCAATGCAATCGAGAGGCATGTTAATATTCCTTTTGAGGATAATGAGGTGTATTTAAACGTTCATCATAATCATCATCATCAGCCCATACTTGTCCACTGCTGGACATAGGCCATAGACCATTTAAACGTTCACAGCAATTAAATTAGTTTGAGAAAAGTGAGTCAGTTAGGTACTACTGCAAATCCGTTAGACTCCAAATGAGGGCTAAATTGTGTGTAGAGACCTACGGAACTATCACCACATCATTTACATATCAATAGTAGTAAAGCCGACCATCCGCGACCGATTTTTGTCGGTCCCAAAATCGCCAACTATATGTACTAACCTCTCGGACACTAAGGGTCTTACTAATAATGGAGGAATTGCTATTTCGAAGATATATAGATTGTCAGTTGTATGTCAAATACCGAATAACCAGTTTTTGTAGATCTATAATAACCGTGGTATAAGTGTTATTGGTAAGGGGGTAAATTATTAGACTAAAAACCCTGTCCGATTTCAATGAAAATAAAACCCACACCCGCAATTAATTCCTGACTATCATTGAATTAACCTATTTTTACGATCTAAAAAAAACAAAGTCGTTCGTCTTATTGAAAATAGGCGGCAATGGAATTGGGCCGATAAACAGTAGGTCGTGTGCGTTATGCCTAAAAAAATAGTGTGACAAGATTAAGACGGTTTAGTGTTGTGATGACTTACTGGGAACATTCACGACGACCATAGTGTTGTCGCGGGGTGTGTTACCGTAGCCGTATCCATGCCCTATGAAATAAAGTTTCGTTAAGATGTTTATTCTAAGAAGACAAAATAAATATAAAATTGATCCTATTGGCTTAAAGATCCGAAGCTAAGGTGGTTGATAAGACTTAGTTAGCTAACAAGAAAAGTGATGAGTATGAATGTTGATGGATGCAGAAGAGGGAGACCAAAAGAAGATATAGATAGACTGTCTGAAAAAATATATGTGTATCTGAAAGGTGTAACTGCAGTGATGACGAATGAATGAAACGGAGATGATAGGCATAAGGAAATGTGTTACGTAGACCCCAACTAGAGCGGGATAAGAACATAAGAGTAGGGAAATGATTATAGACAAGTTGTTGATACCTGGTCGCTCGACGACAACTGTTTCCCGGCCAGGGAGCCTGGCCCCAGGGTAGGAGTCGTACTGCCGTACGTTGGTCACGGCGCCAGCTGATTTCGTGAAGCGGTTTCTTAGGCTATCTGCTCATTAGGTAAAACGCTATGTAGATAAGCATGGGAAGTTTCATTTTGACTTGAGGTTCATCATCATCATCAGCCCATATTTGCCCACTGCTGGACATAGACCTCTCCAATTTGCACGCCACTGTGAAGCGGTTTCTCAGGCTGTCTGCTCATTAGATAAAACGGTATGTAGATAAGTATGGCAAGTTTAATTTTGACTTGAGATTCATCATCATCATCAGCCCATATTTGTCCACTGCTGGACATAGGCCTCTCCAATTTGCACGCCGCTGTGATCTGTTTTCGGTTTGTCTTGAGGTTTACAAACAAAAATAATTACTCATACCGAGTATAAGTTATACTTCTGTGAAATTCGAAAAATGTCTAATCTACATTACAGTAGGATAAAGAGAAAACGCGGTACAATTGTAAAGTTGTCAGGATATCTTCGCAAGATAATCCGAAAATACCTTTTTTATTTATTCTTTAGTTATGTGAGACAATTAATATATACTTGCTACGTAGGTTTATGCGCTAATTATGGTAAGAATCGAAGCTTTATCAATATTCATGGTTTAATTCATTCATGAAGCTGAGATTATTTAATATCTACTCGAAAAACATATTACTATATTCATTAGAAAATTATTATGTTAGAGCGTCAGAACTAAATTGTTATTTACCGGACAAGATTTTTGGGAATACCATTTATTTTTAGGAATATCCGCGATCAATAAGTAAACATTGGCAAAACTAAAGATCTTTTCGTATAGTAAATAAGCAATATAAGAGGAAATGCTCAATTCTACGGTATTTTTAATAGTAATTTGGCAAATTTGTGGTTTGCTCATGGATGCCACTATCGAAACTGAAACATATTTAAATAGAACCAAACGGGCAGCACTAGCTTTCAAACATAAAAAGAATCATCAAAAGTTTTGAGGTAACAAACAAGTAGGTAATTTTGAATTGAGAACCTCTTTTTTTGGAGTTCAGTTTATAAAGACTAGATTAAGATTCGCGAACTTAATTTAAGAAATACCACGAGAAATTCATACGCAGTACAGAACTACGTTTTCGAGATATGTTTGTCGTTATTTGTAGCATATTGAGCGTTGAATAATATATTGGTAAACATTTATTAATAGCTTTATTTTGAAATGTGACTATTTTCCCGTTCTGAGGATTTTAGGCATACGTTCTTGAACAATATTACGTACGTACCATAAGATTGTTTATTTTGTCACTATTTTTCCAAAATACCCTTTGTAAGAAAGTGGTCTACCACTAAATAAAGTAAATGACATTTCCTATCGCACCAAAGTATGAAGTAAGGTACATAGGGACAAGTAAAATTGATCCTTACTGTATATTCAATCATATGAGTTCAATCTTAGGGTGGTAAACCAGGGTCTCTTGGTCGATTATATTTCAGAGTAATCTTGCCCTAATTATCGAATTGAAGCAACATTGGTTGACCTCTTTTAAGTGGATTTTGTTCCAAAATTTCCGTACTTCAGTGGGCACGTCATGCTGTGGGCATCCCGGCTATTGCATCGACAGTCCATTACATTCAGAGAGAAGCCGAGAGACAGGTATTCCTATATCGGAATATCTGAAAGGTCCCATAACATCCAAACAAAATTTAAAATGTCTATTTAAAAAGCACTTTCTGGAATTATGTCCATAAGATATTGTAATATTGGTGTAGTACCTATATAGCATATAACAAAATAATCTTTGTAATTTTAAACCTAATTTCGTAATTTCTTACCTTATTCGATGCGCGTGGGTTACCAGTGAGCAGTGAATGTTAATTCTATCATATTAAATTAGTTATTATCTACGAACAAACTGTTAAGCAGTTTGACGGAATTTTATTTTATACTAGTGGACTAGACAGACGTTATCCTGTCTTCTCTGACTATTCATACGAATATAAAATTAGTATAACCTCCAGGGTGGCTTGTGCCCAGCAGTGGATGTCACGAAATATAAACTATCCTATCTCTCAAATTGGACGAAATTACATATGCCAACTTTTGTGAATATCGGTAGTGTAATTTCAGTGAATATGATTAAAAAAAAGAAGAACTATCCCTCAACTTACTCTGGAGAAATTCATCAAGCACCTGCCGCCGGGAGTGGTACACCGGCTTCAGGTTCTGAAGGACGTCGAACGCCGATTGCGGCATCAGATTCTTCTCATAAGACATTAGATTTCTTACTGAGCCATCTTCTGAAGCACAATGTGACAGCATGGCGAAGTTTGCCGCCAAAACAAAGACGAAGAATCTTTCCAGAGCCATCTTGTCTTCGGAGTTAAAAAAGGTACACTATTCTCATTTCAAAACTATCCACTTTTATATACAAGAAGGCAGCAATTTAAGAACTCTAGACCGTTCTTGAATTTCATAATTTCAGCAATCATGTTGTTTTTTTTTTAATTGCACCATGTAGGTATGCCAGGACAATGGATTACGTGGATTGTATAACCATGCATTGATGACATGGGAACCCACATACGCAAGGAAGCTAATTAGGTGATTGTTTGTTTAATGCACATTACGTAAGAAAAGTTCAATACCAGAGGGCCATCCCACGGTGCACCCGTATTTTTATCATTTTTACTACCTACCTACTTTATGCGTTTTTTCCAATTTTATACAAAGTATCACCACTAATCCGCCGAAGAATTATGAAGAATTAAATAAAATTATTAGAAATTTGTACATTGCATTATTCTTTTTTACGAGTTGACGTGTAAGTTGAGTGTGTACTCAATTTTTTTGGTCCAAGATCAAACCATACGATCCGAACATGGCTATAGCCAGAATTGTACAAGTGGACCACCTGGTCCACCATTTTGACATTGATAATGTTCATCATCTAATGTCCAGTTCAGTCAAACAGTTCTCAGTCCGAAAATCTGTCAGGAAAAAGTCAAAGAAAATTCCCCATTCACAGATATAATGTTCGTGCAGCAAGCCTGGGAAGCGATGCGACGTCGGTCGTACGTCCCAACCACGCCGTACCCATAGAGTTCTATACCCCCGAACAAACAGAAGTTGTTTATGGTCTGAGGTTCTACGTATACGTCGTTGCATCGAGTCGGTGCGACCGAAGTCGGCCGACGTCCCATCGCATCGGACGTTGCATGAGCCCTAAGTTACAGTAAAAAAGATCTCATTCAAGTTATTAAAATAACGTCCCTTAGGAATGAAAATAATGTAACGTTCCGTAGCTTTTTGACGTAGGTACATAAAGTCAGACCAGCATACAGAGTGTAAAAGACGCCGAGCAATCGTCTTAGAAATGTTTTTGGGCTCGTCAATATGAACAACTTTTACTACGGCAAAAATGCCGGGAAACAAAATTTTCTTTCATTTCCATATACATTCTTTTGCTTCCGGAGAAAACGTTTTGTATGGAGACCAACATTTTTTTTCAGTTCCCAACATTGTCGTCATAGTAAAAGTAGTTCATATTGACACGAGCCCAACAACGTTTCTAAGACCATTTGTTCGAGGTCCTTTTACACGTAATTGGTTGTCTGTCTGTGTCGTACAAAGCACGTATCAATTTACAATGGTTCTGTATTATTTTGGAAGTTCATCAATATTTTTTTCTTTCGAAATAAACAATTAAATTGATTAGAGAAGATTCGCCGCAAGAATAATAAAAGCAGGGTTTGTTTTTTATTACATATTTAAAGCAGCCTTGACTTTATATTTGAACTATAATTGGATCTGTTTAAGAAAAAAATTAGTATTATTCCAATTTAATGGCGCGGTATAATAATTTGTTATCTCAAATTTTATTATTATAGCACATTGAGGCATTTGAAATATTCCTAGTTTCATAATTAATAAGGTATAATTTAAAATATTTAAGGCAGAAACAGGTAGTAGGTAAGTAGGTACGTACGTTGTAAATAAACACCAGAATGAATAATATCAACATCAGAAGTCTTAAATATTTATTAAAATTGATTCTTAACTTAGATCTTACACAACTGTGGATTTTTTCTTAATGCCTATTAGTTCGCTGCATCTTATCGAACACCCTTCTCCGCCTCTTCACGTAGCCTTTATTGTCGTCCAGTTTCTGTAAAAACAAATGAATTATCATCAGAAACATTATCTACAACATCGAGGAAAACGCAATGCGCAATCGCCTCATCTTCACATTGGCTACTTACTTTGACGTAAACAGGTTGTGAGTTAGCGGCTGCTTGCGGCTCCACTGCACCTCCCGCCTTCTTATCAGTAGCCAGCAGCATAAGTACCGGGAAGTCCTTGGCTCTGTCCGAAGTCTGGGCCCTCGCTCCCCGAGGCGGCGCCAGGACGGGTGACGTCAGCACCACCTTATCGCCCTGCGACATAGCAGATGCGCAGGCGCAAAACAACAGTATTAAAACAAGCCTCATCTCGCCAGGAGTGGAATGCTACAGGAAATAACACGGCCACAGTATATATACCGAGAACAACATCACGACCTGTTCGCGATTGATGAGCTTACCGTAAAATATCAATATTGTTGGTTTATTTTGTCGATGACGTCACGGCTGTCTTGAGCCTCTAAAGTAGTCACCTAGGTAGGCAGGTTGTAAGGAAATCGGAAGAACAGTATTTACCGTAAATATTATGTTTTTTGGTGGTTATTACGTCTAATTTCTTGTTATAATATAATATGCGCGTACTGCGGAATAATTAGATGATATCAACAAAGGTGCAGAACGAGATTCTGAAACTCGCTTGGAAAACACCGACCGCACTCAACTGAGGAGCTGTTTTTAATTAATTATTATGCGGACTTGTTGAGCATTGTTCTCCAGTTGACCTTGAGATTTAACCACAAGCTTCACGCACGATTTTAACTTGGTAGGTACACCTTCCTTCCTATCTAGGTACTACAAAACTAAAAATCTAGGCAGGTACCTACATACCTCATTCGAATAATAAATAAATATTAAGCATGGCCTGTGCGAATCCGTTGCGTTGCGAATCAAAAATTCTTGAAATTTACTCCTAGGTAGGTAGTTATTTGCATCAAAATAGCTCACTTAGATAATACCTACTTGCATTTAAAATGCGGTATGCACACATGTCAGTAGGTGAATTTTAATATTACAACAAAACTGAATAATTAATATTAATAGTGTAGTAATAAGGATTATATTTGAGCTGTAATATTGCAATACCCTTTGAGGCTGTCATTTTTGTTACATAAGTTTGTTAAGTAATAAAAATCAAAAGCCTATGCCCAACGTGGCCTGAAGAATGTCCTCTGGGTGCTCAGGACAATCCCAGAATCAGCGAGAGTCTTCGGGGAACTTTTTAGAACGGAAACTTTTTAGTCATTTAAAAACATTGATACTGTACGAATGGGCATCTGTCACAAGAGGAGCATTTGTTCATGGTCTCCCCCGCGCTATAGGGACGGCTACGGGGTGTCCATGAACCATTAACCTCAGATCCAGACATAGATGGTGTCATTACTTCATCGCACTCCATCAGAACGGGATATTTGGAAACAAACCTACAGCTAAACAAAAACGTCTTGAAAATAAAAAAAAACAAAGATTTACGGAATATTGGAAATAACGCTGAACTATGACAGATTTCAATCCAAAAACAATAATACCTTTTTTTGCCAAGCTGCACACACTTAACAAAAGAAAAAAAAAGATACACCTGTGTTATTGTATTTTATTTATGTTAATTGTATGATATGTTATGCTCGAGTTTACAGTCCTTTCGTAATAACTGGCGACCTTGACATTCACCTTCTCATCATCGGCTAACATTATGTTAAGTATGTAATTCTTTGGCTAAGTCAATTGTGTTAAAATGCCACTGGGTAACGGTTCAAAACTTCCACTTCGATCCATGAAATTCCACGCCGTCATTCTGGAAAGAAAAGAGGCATTTAGTTAAGAGTTTGTGCATACAAAATTCAAAGGTACGATTATCATTGTCTTCATCCTACGAAAGGTAGGATGAAGACAATGTGTGTGTTGTCGTAGAAAATATTTATTTATTTTATTTTTTTATCCTACATTATTTTCACAACCTGTGGGTATGATACATTAGCATAAAGGTCAGAAAACCACTGTCAGCTCTTTGAATATTGGCTCTCACAAACGAATGCACGACTCCATTTTACTATAATTCCTGGTTCTACCCTTGTTTCAGCATAACACTTTTATGGTCACTCGGAATTAAATGCACTAATCACTTGTAATACTTAGATTCTAAAGAAATTCGCACTTATATTATATTAAATGTTTACGCCGTGATACCCGCGCGAAATTAATCAAAGATAAGAATTCAGCTTCCCGAAGCAAACAACGAAGGTAAACTGAATGCTTATCTTTGATTAATTTTGTCCTCTAAAAACATTATTTTTTAAAGTATAATACTCAAATTCACGAACTCTCTAACTTATATCATATATACATCAGCATCAGGTTTTTCTTGCTTTGGTTTTAATCACATTAACTTCCAAAACCTTTGTCACAAAACTTCCATTCATCAGAGCTGCACACTTGACAAGCTTAGAGAAGGCATTTGAAGACAAACTCGCCCATTCCGAGCCCTGACTTGCACGACTATATCTAATGTAGCTTATAGGACGTTAATAAATTGGTTCTTCTAAGGTTCGAGGCATATCAAATGTACCTTTTTCGTCAGCATTTGAAACAAGACGCATAGAACAAAATCTAATTTTAAAACGCATCGAATTTAAAATACCTATCAATTGAGGATGATTTTAATATTTGATAATAAAATCAACATTTATAGAGTTTATGTCCAGCAACAGATATTCATCAATTAAAAAAACAACAACAGACTAGTTCAATACGAAGGCATTAAGTGGTTTGAATAAAACATTTAGGTCGGTGTCTAAATAACAACTTTTGAGCTTGGATAGACTAGTAGTCCATGAATCTAGGGTAATCTAGGCCTTATTGACCCGGACTATATAATTTAAATACCTAATAATATATAAGTTGAAAATGCTGTTGGAGTAAATAAGCTATTATCTTTTAAGCTATGGGTCATTAAAAGGCCCGCCGCGCCGTGGTGTCACAATTCAACCTTCCCTATGTCCCAAACAAGATTTTTTTCTGCGAAAAAGTAGCACAGCAATATTCGGACTGTCCTATAAACGACCTATTTGTTTAATGATTATTGTGAAAACATTTTATTAAGAATATAAGAGCTATAAAATGTGCAAAGTTTCAATCGGTCCCAATTAATTAAACAAAACAATTCAAACTTGCCCATCAATAATTGAGTTCTGATAAGAAGTAAGAAATGGCAAATTGATAATTTGATATTTAATCGTGTATCGTTTTCCTCAATATATTAAAATATGTATCTACTTGTTATAAATTCAGAAATTACAGAAAAGAAACCACACATCTCCGGTTCAATGACTCTTCTAGTCCGTGGCAATAAATGAGGATTATGTTCAGCAACATAATTTTCTCTAAAAATTGCTGGTATTTCCTATTGTAGGTACGTGACGGTAAAAACTGTAGACAATTTGAACTGTTTTTTTGGGGAATTCTCTTTGCGGACCAAATAGTTATTTAATGAGTTGTTTTTGTCAGTACGGCTTATATGTGGGTTTTGTCATCTTGTGAGCCATACTTTGAACTATTTTGAAAATTAAGGGTAATCCCGCTTTTTAATAAGTAGAGTTATCTTTTGCCTTTTTTAATGTTTCCTGGACAAACAAAAAAATCTAAATTATCAATGATAGCCAATCGATGACTAACCTAATACTTAACGAGAAACATACTATTTTACTTACTTTTAGGAGGCAGTAGGTCTATGGATGGTGCCAAAATTTTATTGATCGGAGCCGACTGAACTGACTTTTTCTCTGATTTGAAATTGAACTGCGGCACGTAAGTTGATTGAGTTCCAATTTTTGATGCAGTTAAAATCTCTGGTTTCTGTACTGCTACATCTGGCTTTGGTGTTGCTGGTTTGGAAGAATCATTTTCAGGTTTAACTTCAGGTCGAACAAAGGTAAAAGTAAATGGTTTTATCGTTGGCAGCACTTTACGTTCCACTGGTGTTTGCACAGGTTTGATTTCAGCTGGCTTTGGAGTAGAGAAGGTAAACTTGCCAGCCGTTTCCTGAGTATTTGGTGCATTTGATGACGATGTTGGTGCATTTGATGAAAAAGTAAACCTTGGTACTTCTTTTTTTGGTTCGGCAACAATTATCGGTTGTTTGAATACACCGGTAGATTCAAATTTTGAAGAATCTCTTAAAGGACCCTGCGTGAGTGCAAATGACCTCAACGGGAGCAATGGCTCCGATTTCCTTGCAGCTTGATTCGGTAACGGGAATATTATAATCCTTACACAATTCACATACACTAGCAAGCACGATAATATCAAAAGCCTCATGT
This sequence comes from Conopomorpha cramerella, assembly GCA_012932125.1. NCBI lineage: Eukaryota > Metazoa > Arthropoda > Insecta > Lepidoptera > Gracillariidae > Conopomorpha > Conopomorpha cramerella. The sequence continues at coordinate 1,303 of SJJU01009316.1, read as the reverse complement.
CGAATGTTTATTCTTTAATTTTTATCTACTAGACGTGTGCAAGAGGCCCGAAAGCGGCAGTTCACTTAGCCAGATGAATGTCGAGGTCCAACCTTATATTGGGTCTTCTTTGGCGACATTTAAGAATTCATTTCCATAAAATTTCTTGATCACCCTGAACGGAATACTATGCGAACGGTGGAAGCGGTTTCGAATGGTGTCCCACGTTGTGTCTATAATTAATGTGATATACATTCCTGATCTAATATTCTGTCACTAAGCGGTACAAAACGATATCGAAATAATTTATAATTTTTTAAGTTTTTTTTAGATGGATGCTCTGTGCCAATAAATTGAGGCGAGTCAAATTAAGATGAATTGGGCAATTATGGAGGGAAACTTGTTATTGAGTTGAAAATTTTTTCGACTTCAATGGCGCTGACCTCACAACCTTAAGTTAACGATTAGCGGCCCTGTGACCGGTGAAGAGGATAAATAAATAGGACAATTTCTGTTGATTGGTACAAAACAAGTAAAAGGCTTTTAACTTTAGGTACATCTCACTTTGTACAATTTTTATATTGGGAATGTATAATATTTGCAGACATGAAAAATATACCTATTTATGATATCTGATGGTATAACAGTAAACAGCATGCCATTTATATGTAGGCTCCAATAAGTATTGAGAAATATAAATAAATATAATGTGTGATGTGATACATTGACTTTTTTGGTTACAACAAATCTCTGAGATTGGTTTCCTCTGGAATTACCATAGGGGTCCGAAATCGTTGCGATAAAAACTAAACGAATAAATTAGAAGCGCGCTTTGCAACCGGGAGGTACGATAAGAAGATTGTTTGCATTCTAAGTCTGCTAACCTAAACTGTTTCATAAACGAGACGTATCATCTCTCTAGTTGCTGTCATTGCTGTTTCTATACCTATATATAATTACCAGAGTTTAAAAATACCTGCCTAACACATTCCTCATTGAGTGCCGATAGAATTTGTGTGAGAGTGACGGCGAATATAATACATGTATCACCACCCCAGCCCAACTTTTCAAGGCGACCGAGGTAACTCTCCAGAGGACGGGCAGCAGCGCTCTCTGTGAGTTAAGCCATAACACCACTGCGATCGCCAACCCGCATGCCAAGCGGATATTGGCATTTCCCCCCAAATGATTATGGTAATCATTGGGGAGGCCCTCGTCAAGCAGTGGAGGTCATATGGCTGATGATGATGAATGAACTATTACTAGAAAACGTCAGACCGTCTTTAGAGTTAGAATCTAGATTTTGTGGGTAAACGTAACAAGT
>SJJU01009315.1:0-10745 GCA_012932125.1 Conopomorpha cramerella | reverse complement strand
CGACGCCGCTACAACCTCCTGATACACAACACACGACCTTATTACAAACTAGTAGCGGCTAAATTACCATGTCAATTGGTTTTGTTTCGTTTGTGGACATCGACACCTGCTGTAATGCACTTAGTAGGCTTTATACAGTAGGCTTAAATTAGCTTTCACATCGCTTTATCGTAGGTTTACTATCTAGAATAAATTTTAAACGATAAGGCCGTTTTGTTACATTATATGTAATGTTAATACACTTTACGCCTTTTAATCCCAAAGCGGACACTAGCTATGTTCATCAAGCGTATTTAACCCAACGTGACGACAAATTACGGAAATCATTGGGGGAGGCCGTCGTCCAGTGGTCTCATAAGAGCCGAGGATATCATAGAGTTATATCCCTTTACCAGGCAGAGGGAATAGTTCCCACCTAATTTTGAACCTTAGTCCGTCGAAATACATATATACATACATACACTTCACGCCTGCCTCCCAGAGGGGTAGGCAGAGACTACAGATCTCCATTTGTCACGATCCTGACATCTAAAATATCAATACAGTCTAAAATCAATGAATTTCAAACAAACTGTTGCCTGCTAGAGGGATATAGACATAGACATAGTAGCATTTTCATTTTATATACATATTTTATCCTATTATCATTTACTTCATTTTATAATTTGAGAATATTTGTGTCTAAGTACGTCTATATCTATATATATATTATATATATAATATATACATATCTTATCTATGTCTACATTAATTCCTATCAAAGTTTTTTTTTTTTTTGATTAATAGTAAATAGTTAAATTTTGTGTGTGTAAATCATTATAATCTTTAATTAAACTTAGTGTTGTGTCTGATCACGAGTACCAAGGAAAACATAATCTATAAGCGGAAACTGTGGAATATGTAAAATATCTAAGTGTTATCTAAATTATTTTCATTGATTCTGTATGTTTCCCAAATAAACGAAAAAATAAAAATAAAAAATAAAACATACCTGTTTAGGCTTGATATTGTTCCCAGCGGGCGGTTGTAACCTGGCCCGTAGCGCGGCGGGCAGGCGACGCAGTGCGACCCGCACGAGCAGGCCGGCGCCCCCCGCGCGCCCCGCGCCCCCCGCACCCACGCCCGCGCCCACGCCCGCCCCCACGCCCGCACCCACCGCTATACTGCCACTCTCTGCGCGACGAAAGATACGTAACGTTCAGTTCCATAGTGGAAATGGGATGTAACAGATTTCATAAGCATAGTATACGGACAAAATCGATTCGGTATTTCCCTTTTAGGATGCTGTTGAAAACATTTCAGATCTTTCCCATTCGTAAATTCGGAGAAAATATGAAATAAATAAAATTTAAATTAATTTAAAAAAAAATAATACACTTCACGCCTTTTAATCCCAAAGCGGGATAGGCAGAGGCACTTGCCAAAGCAAATGCCCACAAATTAATTTCGCGGACAATAATACAAAAACGATGAAATGTTGGTACAATTCATTTTGGAGAGTCGAAAAACAATCTAAATAATGAATTATTTTTTTTACCGAAGTTTAAAACTATTAATAAAATATCGGTGAAACTCGGGAACGTTGTTTGGTGTCAGGACCGGGACTAGCTGTGAATTCATAATACATGATATTTTTTTATTAATTATTAACACTTTTGCAGACACTTGCTCCGCAGTATAAAAAGTCTGGACCGCTTCAAGCCAAGGATAAATAAGTACCTAATACACAAGTTCTAACAAGTGTTCCATCGTAGACCGCATCGCTGCTTAACACCAGGTACCTATATACAATAAAAATATAAAATAAAGGGACTCACCAATACAAGGGTCCGTTAACCGATCGCCCCGTTCAGACTTTAACCGACTCTCCAAGCCGACGTCCGCCTCCGCCTTCACGTAACCGGACAACTTGTCGCCGTCCGACCTCTCTTTCCTGTCCGACTTGTCCAACAACCGATCCGTGGTCGGCAACCGGTCGCTGGACAACCGCTCCGTCGACAACCGATCGGCCGACATTCTGTCGCTCGATAACCTGTCGTTGGAGGACCTGTCCGTCGACACGGACAACCGGTCGTTGGACAAACGATCCGAGATGACTCGGTCGTTCGATAACCTGTCCGTTGGTAACCTATCGTTGGACAGTTTGTCAGTGGGCATCCGTTCGTGCGAGAGCCGGTCGTTAGGTAGCCGGACGCGGTCGGACGGCATCCGGTCGGATTCGGACCGCTCGCTGGAGCGTCGGTCCGAGTGTCGGTCGGCGTGTCGGTCCGTATGTCGGTCCGTGTGCCGGTCCGCCGACAGTCGGTCGCTAGGACGCTCCTCTCTCCGTCTTGAAGCCGGCGGCGCGTCCTGTCAAAGTATTATGTAATTTTAGTGTAATTTTTAGTTAAAGTCGTGCTTTTGTATTAAGAATGTAAAACAAGTCTTATATTAATAACTTATTTACATGGGAAAGAACAAAAAGGAACGGTAAGACATGGTAAGACGTGGTTAAGTCATGGTAAGACATGTTAAGACATGGTAAGACATGGTAAGACATGGTAAGACATGGTAAGACATGGTAAGACATGGTAAGACATGGTAAGACATGGTAGGACTTGGAAAGACATGGTAAGGAACGTAAGACATGGCAAGATGTGGTAAGGCAAGGTAAGACATGGTAAGACATAGTAAGACGTGGTAAGGCAAGGTAAGACGTGGTAACACGTGGTAAGACATGTTAAGACGTGGTAAGACATGTTAAGACATGTTAAGACATGGTAAGACATGTTAAGACATGGTAAGACATGTTAAGACATGGTAAGACATGTTAAGACATCGTAAGACATCGTAAGACATGTTAAGACATGTTAAGACATGTTAAGACATGTTAAGGCATGGTAAGACTTGGATAGACATGGTAAGGCAAGTTAAGACATGGTAAATGTTATGAACATGAAAGACAGTAGCGACTTGAAGACTATGGTAAGGAAAGGTAAACATGGAGAAACTTGTTAAGCCATAGCGTAAGCAATGAGAACATGGTAAGTACTGTAAGGCAAGGTAAGACATGTAGACATGGTAATACATGGTAAACATGTAATGACGGAATACCACATGTAAGGGACATTGGTAAAATACATGGACTTACATTGTTAAGAACATGGTAACATGTTTGACATGCTTATGACATTGTAAAACATGTTAAGACTCTGGAAAGAATGGTATGACATGTAAAACATGTAATGAGACATGTGAAAGATCATGGGTAGACATGGTAAGACATGGAAAAGACATGGTTATGACATGTTAATCACATGGTAAGTTGCAAGGTAAGACATGTAAGACGTGGTAAGCCAAGTTAAGACATGTAAGATAATGTTAAAAATAGGTAAGGGAACTTGGACAAGAAACAGTAAGGCAAGATAAGACATGGGAAGACATGTGGTTAAGGCAAGATTAAGACATGGTAACGACTTGGTAACGCAAAGATAAGACATTGGTAAGACGTGAAGGCAATGGGGGTAACGCCCATTGGTAAGCAAGGTCTGAGGGGTGGTACCCTTGTGCTGAGCATCGCGCGGCGGCGTCGCGGCGGCGCGGCTCGTCGCGGCCGCGCCTCCCGACGGATGGTACCTGCCCTTTGGCCCTTGCCGCCTGTCCTTGGCCGCCTTGCCCCCCGTTGCCGCCTAACTCGTCGCCCTCCTTCGGCGGAACACCTTGAATGGAATTGTTCGTACAGTTCATGTTGCCGTTCGGGTATTACTTCACACGAATAAACAATTAAATAGTAATTATTAAGTGGGATGAAATGAATTGATACTTGTATTAAGTTAAGTTTTGGGCAAACATTTACAAAACTATTTGGATAACATCTTATCTTAACGACTGCAAACATTAAAGCAAAGAATATGTTAATATGCCGAACCTTATATATTATGTATCTGACACTAAAAAAAAACATGTAATAATTTCTGGTTAACAATAAAATAAATACATTTTACGCCTTTAATCCCAAAGCGGGGTAGGCAGAGGCACTTGCTAACGCAAATACCCACGGTTCACCAAGCGTATTTAACCCAACAATAACATAGTTGTTTCCAATTCGGTACCGGGACAGACGCAAAAAAAATATCTCAGATGTACATATACAACTTTATTTTACGCTCATCATGTAACCAAGAACTGAACAAAATAACAAATGGAGCTAGTAAACCTACCGCGGACCAGTGTTCACAAAAACAACAACGCATACAATACCAACTAACCTTCCTGAATATATGGCCCTTAGTGTCGTGCAGCACAGCAGCCGCCGTGGGCTTGACTTCGGGCGCTCTCTCGGCAGCCTTCTCGCTCGCTCTGTCGGCCCTCTCGCTCGCACGGCCGCCGCCCTCGTCGCAGTGCTGATGGGGCTCGGCTCGGGTCTTGGGCGGGCGGCCGCGCTTCTTCTTCGCCGGCCGCTCTTCAGCGCGCGGTTTGGGCGGGCGGCCGCGTTTCGCCGGGCCCGACGACTGGAGCCGCGGCGATGACTGCCAGGACAAGGGAGTTGTTTAGATTTACGATGATATTTATGAAGCCAACTCAAGACTTGCCTGTAGAACAGCGGAAGATTCATTTTTCATTCGACAAATGCAGCATGCATTCTTTGATGTCATGCTACAATTATTTATGGGTTTTAATGTAAAAATGTATTCTTATTACTATTATTTTTATTATTTTGTTTTAGTTATCTTATTGTGTTTGTTGTATTTGTTTATCGAAAATAAAGTTATGTCTATGTCTAAGTACTGTCTGAATTCTATACATACAGGATGGTGAGTCTGAAATACCCAGTAGACTTCGGCTTAAAAAGATATATATCACGCTAAGACTCGTGTATGACAGTTCTAAGAAACATTTTGACAAATTCAAAGTTCTCTTTATAAAGTTTAGACGTTGTGTGGCAGTAAAAGAAAGACTACGGTTAAAGCATTGTTACAAATATATGCACCACCTATATCTTGTTGAAATATACAGCGTATTACTATAAATATCAAAAATAGGGTAATGTATGTACCAGTGGCGCGCACTGGCTTTTACGACAAGATAGGCAGTAATCCCCAAGGATTGACACCGATGTATAGGTAACTTGTCTTTACGTGACTAAGGTGTTCAAAGAATTTTTAATGACACTTTAAATAAGAAGACTTGCCGGGAGCAGCTTTGCCCAGCAGTGGGAAACAAGTCAGGCTACGTAACAAAAAATACAAAAAAAAATACACTTCACGCCTTTAAAACCAAAGAGGGGTAGGCAGAGGCACTTGCTAAAACAAGTACCCACGGTTTACTAAGCGTATTTAACCCAACGTGACAGGGGGTGAGCCCATCGCCGTTATAGGGTTCACACACCTTGTGGTGTGTGGGGTTCATCACGATGTTGTCCTTCACCGTACGAGCGTTGCGTTGCGTACATAGGCTCTGAAAAAGAGTCCCATTGGTACGCGTCCAGTAGCCGGACTCGAACCCGGGACCTCCCGGTTACAAGTCAAGTATCGGACCAACTGGACCACAGACGCTCTCAATATAACAAACACGCATCTCAATAACAAGAAAATACACTTTAAAAATCATGTTATAAAGAGTTGAAAATCTGCAAAAACACAAAGGTTTGTCAGTGAAAAGTGTTTGCAACATACATGGTTGTGTTCATCGTCACTAGAGGAGGCGGCGCGCTTCTCCCCGCGCCGGCCGCCGCCCGGAGACGACGAGCTATCCGACAACTCTGACACAGGACTCTGCAACAAATATAATAATACTTACGTCAGTACGATAAGTAAACACTAGTACACACATCAAAAGTGTCTAGTGATCCCTGCTAGCAGAAACAGATCGAGAGAGGCAGGCTAATGCTCGCTCGCTATTGGCGACAAGCAACTCTGAACCTATATCTATAGGTTCAATATTAGGATCAAGAACATTATTATTAGGATCAAGAACATTTTTAGGTCTAAAACAAATCTAACTTGTTTAAATCAAATCTAATCTTCTGTATTGGTCTCCTACCTAATTCCCCATGCCTGTACCTATCAATGACTTATCACCACATTTTGAATAAATTATGAATGAATTCAGTTTTAGTAAAATGTGTATATTCTTGATTGCAATCTTCTAAAATGTACTTGATCCCTAGACACGTTGATGTGTGTATTTCTATTGCCCGTGATAGAGCAGCAGTAGTGCTTATAGAGTAAATAGACTAACTAGGAAGAATTCCCGCGCCTACGGTGACGCGCACGCTCGTATCTCTGCTAGCAGAAACAGATCGAGAGAGGCAGACTAGTGCTCGCTCGCTATTGGCGATTGTCTCGAGCAACTCTCAACCTATAGATATAGGTTGCTAATGAAAATTTCGATGTTGTGTTTCCCGTCAAATAATTTTAACGAAACGATAATAATTTATTACATGTTAAATAATTTGTTAATGACGATACCTATTTTAAAGTAAACTTGATTTTTTTACCCTATCTCTGGAGTTCCACTAAATGGGTAAAATAGCAATATATAATTGAAGGCTGTGTCGTACCCTGAAAGCTAATGAACTAAACAGAGCTAAAAAACAAACACTGAACTTAGTATCCATACAAAATGACAAAAATATTTTTACCTCCGGTATTAAAGTGCAAGTCAAATCATCGTTCACCGCACGCAGAGCTTGCCACAAACACACTTTGAACCTACTGAACTCCTCCAACACTCGATCCCTGTCTCTGGGCGCGAAACTGTTCCTTATCTGTACCTCGTAAGCGTCTAAATACCTTGTCAAGTTAGACCTCAAACTAGCCAAGTACATCCACCTTACTTGGAGCGACAATGAAGACTGTTGCACCGAACTTAGAGCCCTGTGGATCGTACCTACTAGGGTGTTGAAAACGTTCACTTGTTCACTCATTTTCGAGGGAAATCGCCTAATACAATTTTACGAGAAACATTTTGTCGTCAGGATAATATAAAAAACATTTCTCAGAATTAAAAACAATCAATACTAAATAGAACACGACCGTGCAGTACAAAAGCTTAAATCAAACTGACAAAGACGTCCTTATAAAAACACTGTTTCAAATCTTGCAAGCTCAAATAAAGAAACGCTTTATCTTGAATTATGTTATTGGACACTCGAGAGCGCATCTCACTTTCCGCCGTGTCGTGTGAACAAAGTATGCACAACGTACGCGCTTCTTGTTCACTGCAATGATAAACATTGCCTTAAAGAGTTGCATGTTTATATAATTCGAGATCGACGGAACCTATGTACAGGTAGAGGTATATATAAATACGAAATACCATTCCTCATTATAGATATACCTAACTCAGTATTGCAACCATATTTAGGGACCGCCGTGTCTCTTATTTGCGAAGTCTATATTTGGGTTTTGTGGTGTCATTTTGCTTTAGGAGCAAGTGAAAAAGAAACCTTATAACACGATGAAATAAACACTCTACAGGATTTGCTCTTTATTTCATATACTTTAATTTATTACATATTTTTTTTGAAACTGCTCTAAAACCAGCTGCTGAGTCAATTTTCTTTAATGCTTATGATCTTTTACCGTTCAGGGATGCATCTCGTCATCAAGCAGTGTAAATTAGAACGAATCCAATCTTATAAACATACTTAAATATAAGCCTTAACAATTTGGAAATATGCTAGTTCCTTTCCGGTTCCTCTGGCCAGTAAAAAAACACAATTCAAATCGGAGAACGTCCCCGTACTTTTTTGTTTTTCTTGATCATTGACACGAGTCAATTAACCACTGAAAATTTAAGCTTTTTCAGTCATAAGTTGGCATAGGTTGTACTAACCGGTTTGTCCTTAACACCGGCGAGCGCGGAGGCGATCTGCTGCGCATCGTACCCGCCGGCGGCGGCGGCGGGAGGCGGCTGCGACGACGGAGGCGCGAAGTTTGACAACGACCTAAGGAACAGAGTGGAAGAAATCCTATTATACCTTTTAAAATCTCTAGTAACATTAACATTTTAGTTATTGAAAATCTATTATGTCATAATACACTGCATGTAAAAAGACTCCGAGCAATGGTCGTACAAACATTATTGGGCTCGTGAATATGATCACCTTTTACTACGGCGACAATGCGGGGAAACGAAAAAAAAAATTTTTTTCATCTCCATACAAACCATAGTAAAAGTTGATTATACTGACGAACGCAACAACAAGACAAATGCTCGGGGTCCTTTTAGACTCAGTACCCTTAGAGCAGGTTGTTCCGGGGGCACCGGCAATAGCGTGCAAGTCACTTTGCGGCTATAGTTGGTGTGAATACCACGTAACCCCGCCGTTGTCCCCGCCCAGGCGTGATTTCCCCACGATAAAACAATAGAATTAGGACCTGTACGAGGCCGCAGACATCGCTGTGCGCGTTTCCGAATACTGCTCATAAGGACACGTACTCCGACGAATCGAAAAGAGAGAAAGATATGTCATGTAGGTACATACCATGAAGATCTAATCTGTGCGGGTGGCGGCGCAGGCGCAGCCTCGGGTGCGGGCGGCGCGCTGGCCTCCGTGGAGGAAGAGTCCGACTCTGAGTCGGAGGCCGTCGAATCGCTGCCAGAGGATGGCGACTCGCCGGAACGAATGGGCGATAGGATGCTGCGGGTCACATTATACAAGAGTCAATACTGTTAGTTCGAAAGCATTGATAATAGTACTAACGTAGTAGGTAGGTTGCAGTGGCGAAGCTACCTAATAAACCTTCAAACTTACTGAAAATATACAGATGTTTAGGTAGGTACCTACCTACTTATCTACTTAAACATCCGGATGCGGCTAATTTGGCAACTAGGTAAGTTTTTCGGCTTACCTTCCGAAAAATTCGTAGCTTCGCCACTGGTAGGTAGTGTGGTCTTCTGTTAATGACGTTAGGCGAATGGAGCTATCATTGAAAAAAAAAACTACTCATTTTACCATGGAGTTGCCAGTCCATTGGCATTATTATGTTAACACACCCTATGTAACAGGTTCCTGACTATGTTTCCATCATTATAATGGCTTTGCGTTGCACGTCAACTAAGAGATGAGCTGATTGGACATTCTACCACCGTCTTTTCTCCACATTTCGTCATAGTTTCAAGGCTCGGAGCCTGAGCTGTTAGACAAATAAGCCGAATCATACATAGGTACATATACGTCACGCCGTCTTACAGATGGATACGTAGAGATTTGCCTAAGCCGAATCAATAAATAAAAAAGTACCCTAACAACCCTTTTCCATGAGTTTCCAGTTTTGCGGAACCTCCTTTTAGTTTGTAGAAAAGGTTAAACATCAGGATTCTGGTGAATACTCATTCCTAACACAATAATGCAAAAAAACGTTTCTGCAAAAAGAGAAAGATGCCGTGGAAACTCCTTTCACGCAAGTGCGTTAGGCAAAAGGGTTAAACGTTAGTGTAAAAAAGAAAAAAAGGACATTAGGAAACACTCACGGGTGTAACCGGGTGGTGGTGGCGGCGGCGGCGTCGTCATCACTCTCCGATAGGCCAAGGTCTTTCGTCACCACGTCACTGGAATGTTTACGACAAACATAAGCACACATACATCACAATCTTAGTTATAAATACACTATACGCCATTTTAAACCAAAGCGGAGTAGGCAGAGGCACTTGCTAAGCAAATGCCCACGGTTTACCAAGCGTCTTTAACCCATCGCCGTGTTAATTATAATCCAATGATAATCTGCGCATTACACAGTCACCCTGATTCATGTACAATTGGATTGTATCTCGTGCATTATAACGAGCATTGTCCTATCAACAGGCAGCACCTTCACCGTCTCACGTACTATTTGGTGCCCGTAAATTCCTCAAGATCAATATTCACAGACGAACTTTACATCCCGAAAGAGCTAATAGTAATTCTAGAAATTGAATTGTAATTTATCTCTATCCTGCTCTCTCGCTAGTAGCGATGATAGAGAGAGCGATATGCGCAAAAACTAACTAGAATTTAGAAATTGTTCCGTAGAATACATTTCCGATAGTAACCAAGTAACAGTCATTGTACGAGTGGTATCTGTAGGTAGGTAGGTTTAGGCACACGCGCGTGTGCGTTTTCATTATAATTATTTGAGGCTAAAACTTACAGATGTGTCCCTTGGTAATTTCTGCGATACCGCATACACATGTACGATTTTAATTACCAACTGTCACAATAATACAGGAAACATATTAATTTAATCTAACAATTTGTCCTCAGCCAGCATATTTACTACGGGCCAGGAAAATGGTCGTAATTCATATGAATGTCATTAGACAAGATGGTACCGTTTTCCATGTGTTGTATGCGTATGTATGTATATAAGTGGTCTAAAAGCTCTATTTAAATTATATTATAAATAGTGGACTCGACTCTCAGCCACATGACGTCAGCCATTGCTGGATGCAATGTTTATCGCAAGAGTTCCGTTTTTATAACCTAAGGAAAAGGAAGTATTCCTTGAAATTGAATCCGAAAAGACGTAAAATGGAGGCTAAGAATGTTTAGAAATAGGTTCTAGTTTCGTAATAAACTTTAGAACTTTACTTACGGTGAAACAGAACTCCTTGTCTCTGATATCCGGTTATCAAGACCTGGAACAACAGAAAAAAATAATCAGTGCGTTGCTAATAAATATAATTATGTATTATGGACATAGTAGTGATTAAAACTTAAAACTTTGGGTCCCATAAACAACTTATAAAGATACTTTCTGATCCGGCAAACGTTGTTTTAC
>SJJU01009313.1:0-12483 GCA_012932125.1 Conopomorpha cramerella | reverse complement strand
CTTAGCAAACCTGCCTCTGCCTACCCCGATTTGGGATTAAAAGAAGTGTGTGTAGAAAACCGCCTCAATATGCGTCGTACAGTTTTAAAGATTTAAGCATACATAGGGCCAGAGGGAGGCGACTATCTATATATATTATGTACATTCATACATACATTTCACGCCTGTCTCCCAGAGGCGTAGGCAGAGACTACAGATCTCCATTTGTCACGGTCCTGACATACCCCTTTCGCTTCATCTACAATTATACATCTTTTCATCATCGAAGGACACAAAGGGTTTGTTACGGTTCCTCGAGGAGCTGGGGTGGGGGTTGGAGTAGCGCCACCTAAATCAATCAGCACAATAGGCGCATTGGACGTCCAGTTGCGGAAACGCCCCGTATCATCTACATACATCTTTTCATACATGACCTGAGAGTACTGTTCACCCCACCTTCCGCCAGGACATCACTAAACCATATTTATATACAGGGTGTGGCGTAATTAATGGATAACCCTATACCTGCCGATAGGTATCCCAGTGGGCTACCAGAGGGTGGACTTTTTTTTTAAATTATCGATACCGGTTAGAAAAAATGACACAAATCATGTTTTTTCAATAAAAAATGTACCACCATTCACAAAATTGGCTACAGATTCCTTAAATTTCGGAATTTTTGGATGGTTTTTTTTTGTTGTAAAGCTGAAGAGTTGTACTACAGTCTACAATCCATTGTTTTTCTAATTTATGCCAACTGTTATATCAAAAAAATTAAATTGTTTAAAAAAATGTTAAAAACCTATTTGATATCGGACTTTGTACAAGGCCTACCATGAAAAAAATGTATGGAAGTTGACGTGCCCATCACTTTAAAAACTTGCTTATTTATTGCAGATTCTAAAATGGTATAATACTTAGTAACTATCTCGACGAGTCGAGTAACATAGTACAAATTCATTATGTAGACTCTGACTTATTGTAACGTGTTTGTTACGTAACTAAATAAATCTTTAACACCCGCATCCAGAGGCAGTGCCTGTGAATGAATACTTAAGTGAATGAATGGATTTGCCAAAAATTGAATACATTTTTTGATGATTCCATTCATTCTCTTAATTTGGGGTCGAGTAACTGTCTCTGGATATGGACATAAGAGCTTGACCAAAACCTATGAGCGAAACCATGCCTTAGTAGCCATGAGCGGTGAGAATGGGAGCGACAAGCAGTTGTTTTGCTCACCCTCCCCACCTCCCCGGGCATACATAAAGCTCGGTATAGCAGTTTGATCAAGCTTTACCTACTTATGGATTTACTGATAACTTGTTAAAGCTCCCCTCACGCCCAAAAAAAACGAAAGTGATACATTTTATTTATTTATTTATCAACTTAAAAACTTGTTAGTAGGTAGGTACGTAGATTATAAGTTTAGTTTTAACTACCTTTATTCTAGTTTGGTTTTTAATTGTGTTACTTATGGTACTGATATTACCCAAAAAGGTAAAACTATTTTTACAGATTTTTCACCTAATACAACAGCTTTTGTACCTACTTAATTTAATATTAATCACAATTGCTCAAACAATTTTAATTGTTATTTTGTTTTTACACTAGATGTTCGAAATGTCCGCCACCTGCGGCAATGCAAGCTCTGCACCGCCGAACAAATGAACGTTGTAGACGTCGGAGAAAGCCAGAAGTTTTTATTTCTTCGGCAGCTTGATTAATCCTATTCTTTAGATCCTCTAAATTAGTTATTTCTTTTTTGTACACCTTTTCTTTCAGGCAGCCCCAATAGAAGAAATCCAACGGGTTTAGGTCAGGGGACCTTGGTGGCCACAAAATTGGTCCTTGGCGTTTGAGGATACATTTCATCCTGAAATTGCCGAACAATTCGTGCATAGTGAGCGGGGCAGCCATCATTTTGGAACCAGTAATTGGTTGGAATGTTAAGGCCTTCTAACAATTGAGGTAGGGTATTTTGTAGAAAATCCAAGTAAACAGGGCCAGTCAGCGTCTCCGGTAACTCGTAGGGACCAACAACTTGCCCACCGATGATCCCCGTCCATAAGTTTACCTTAAATTGGACCTGAGCTCTATCTTGCCGGATTCTTTTTGGGTTTGTTAGCTGCCAACTATGCAAGTTGTGCATGTTGAAGAAACCATCTCTTCTACACGATGACTCGTCGCTCCATAAAATTGTATTGAAAAATGTAGGGTCTTCTCTTATTTTTCGCAACATAATGCGGCAGAACTGCACTCTTGGTGCGTGATCATGAGGCGAAAGGGTCTGTACCCTTTGAAAATGAAACGGATGTAGTTTCTCCCTGTGCAATATTCTGCCCACTGTACGTGTTCCTACACCAGTTACACGATTTATTTCTCGAATAGAAATTTCTGGCTCAGCCGTCACTAGGTCTAAGACTTCATTTTCGTTCCGTCGTCGAGGTCTTCCTTCCGATGTACCGCCCACACCGGTTCCAGGCATTCGTCCTTCGCTGAACGCATTGTGGACTCGAATAAACACCCTGTAGTCGGGGTGTCGCAGATTGGGAAATCTTCTACGATATTCTTGAGCAGCTGCATTCGCGTTACAGTCACACTTTCCGTAAACGAGATGCATGTTTGCATACTCGGCAGCGGTGTAAGTATGGCGTGGCATTTTCAATAGTCCGGGTATGCCAAAAGTCGTTGTTGTTATCACCAAAATTAAATGTCCAATCCGTTAAGCAAAATCTAAGTCCGTTATGATTATCCAAATTCAAATCACTTAAATAAAATCCGAACACGCAGCAAACAAGATGTGCGCAAGAGACAGCAATCCGAAGAGTACTGGGTTGTTGACGCTAAATCTGGAATGTTTTCATCCCATGCTAAATCAATGGGCATCTACTTGTCTTTGTCGTACCCGGGCAATAACGTTATGCCCATTCTCTATCTAAAAATAGGAATTTAACTTAGGGTGTCGTCTTGCGATAAACAATCATAACATGCCGCTTTTAAGGTCTTAATTTCAAATGACAGTCGTCTTTGACTACCGGCTTTGTGTAAAATAACAAAGGGTCGGCCGGCGGACGTTAACTTAGGGTGTTGTCTTGCGATAAACAATCATAACATGCCGCTTTTAAGGTCTTAATTTCTAAGGACAATTGTCTTTCACTACCGGCTTTGTGTAAAATAACAAAGGGTCCACCGGCGGATGGTCAACTTGGGCCAGGTGTTTTGAACTTATCGAGATAATAAATATCTAAGTGTTATACCATTTTAGAATCTGCAATAAAGAAGCAAGTTTTTAAAGTAATGGGCACGTCAACTTCCATACATTTTTTTCATGGTAGGCCTTGTACAAAGTCCGATATCAAATAGGTTTATAACATTTTTTTAAACAATTTAAATTTTTTGATATAACAGTTGGGATAAATTAGAAAAACAATGGATTGTAGACTGTAGTACAACTCTTCAGCTTTACAACAAAAAAAAAACCATCCAAAAATTCCGAAATTTAAGGAATCTGTAGCCAATTTTGTGAATGGTGGTACATTTTTTATTGAAAAAACATGATTTGTGTCATTTTTTCTAACCGGTATCGATAATTTAAAAAAAAAGTCCACCCTCTGGTAGCCCACTGGGATACCTATCGGCAGGTACAGGGTTATCCATTAATTACGCCACACCCTGTATATTGATGTGTACAGTGTGTTCAGGATGTTTTAATGTCTGACTTGAAAGTTTGACAGCCAATTTAAGCAAAGCCCTGTTTTAACCAAATGGAATGCTAATTGAAATTGACATAAAAAACGTCTGTGGCCCTGTTGGTCGGACTCTTGACTTGTAACCGGGAGGTCCCGGGTTCGAGCCCGGCTACTGGACGTGTACCAATGGGACTCTTTTTCAGAGCCTATGTACGCAACGCAACGCTCGTACGGTGAAGGACAACATCGTGATGAAACCCGCACACCACAAAGGTGTGTGAACCCTATAACGGCGATGGGCTCACCCCCTGTCACGTTGGGTTAAATACGCTTGGTGAACCGTGGGTACTGCTTTAGCAAGTGCCTCTGCCTACCCCTCTTTGGGATTAAAGGCGTGAAGTGTATTTATTTATTATTTTTATTTTATAAAAAAACTTCATATACAATTTACAGGGAACATGAAAGGAGCGGTAGTGAAGTGAAGCACCCGGGCACACAGTCATCTCCTTACCACACTTTGAAGAAGACAGAACTCGTGAAGAAGCCCAGCGGAATACCACTGCCCAAGCTTCACAAGGAGCAAATGCAAGTGACTGCCAACTATATTGAAATTGGAGGACAGAGAATCTACACCAGCCCACCTGATCAAGGAGTTCAGGTAAGACTATTTATTATATAAATGGGCATCCGAAACACAAACATGTGTCGCTTGTGTAATGAGGCATATGAAACTCCCATACACCTTCTGAGTGAGTGCGGAACCCTGATGCACAAACAATCCACACATCTGGGAAAACATATATTTTCCTCAGATGAGGTGGTGAATATCAGTATCAAAAAAGTACTTCCATAAAGGCGCTCAAAATTTATACTGAACTATAAATGATAAACTAGGTGACGATCACAATAGATCAGCAATGGTCCCAGTGATATTGGGTACAACAAGGCCCTGTAGAGCCACACAACACAAAATAAAAATAAAACATATTTATTTGTTTTTAAACTGAGTTGTAAAATGAATGTTAGCTTTACACATATTTAGTATTCTGTTAAAATTTGGGATGTGAAAAGTATTATTGCACAATGAACTAGTAGCTTATATACTGTTGTCCATACAATCCCACACTGCAAAGAAAAACCAGGGTCCACTTCATACATTTGATAAGGAATTGCTCGTTGCGGATTACATAGGTTTGCTAAGTTGTTGAATGTAATAAAACCCTTCTTACAATCACCAGGAAATAACGGAGATTCCGGATGACTTCCTCAACCAGTCGTCAGTTCTCAAGCACCTGGCGAAGGAGGTGGCGGCGTCGCCTCCCCCCGCCGGGCCCACCCCGCCCGCGTCGCCCCGCGCCCTCGCCCCCGCCGGCGCCCGCGACAACAAGCCCAAGAGCAAAGCAGCCAAAGCCAAGCTGAGCAAGGAGAAACTCAGCCTGTCCAGGTCGCAACCCGATTTGTCCAGGTATAGGTGGCAGTTTCCTTTGACTTATCGCATGTCAGTCGAGTGTGCAAATTCAAAGTAGATCGTCATCTGTATTTTTTTTTTGTGTAAAAGCCGGTGTCGATTAAAATGGTAGTTATGTAGTATAACTATAAGTAGTTACCGATCTATACTGAGTTTAAAAGCACCTCGAGTAATGGTCTTTGAAACGTTGTTGGTTTAGTCAAAATGAACAACTTTTACTGTGGCAATAAAGCGCGGAAAAAAAAATTTCGTCCCCATACAAAATAGACGATTTCCTACCTTAGGTGACATTTTGTATGAAGATGAATAAAATCGCAAACGATGTTTGAGTTCGCTTTTTCTAATGAAATTATTGTAACTGTTAGGTGCACGTTACTATCTGGAGAGGCTGTGGCCTAGTGGATAGGTATTTGATCTGCAATCGGAAGGTTACAAGTTCGAAACTAGGCGTGTACGCAACGCATATACGGTAAAGAACAACATTTTGATGAAGCCCACTTATTACAATGTGTGCCTGTCACGTTAGGTTAAAAATGCTTGATGTACCGTGGGGTAAGCCTCTTGTAGATTCTACTGCGCTTTGGGATTATTACGCTAACTAGGCTCCTCCACGATATAAAATCAATACACACTCTTTGTCCGTAGAAATGAGTATGTAATGTATCTGACTACAAACACCATCAGTAATTTAGTGAATAATTGCATCAAACAGGCATTGCAATTACAATGTTGCTGTGCCCTTACAGGGTTTCATGTTGATACTTTAGTATTTTTAATACCATATTTGTAACACATGAACGCAATAAATGATGATGGTTATAAAGGTGTGTTTACTGAACAGTGTGGGCGTCCGCGCGGCGCCCGGCGGCTCGGAGTCGTCGGGGTGGTGCAGCGGCGGCGAGGCCTCGCTCGAGGACTCGGAGGACGCCTTCGCCGCCGTGCTCGACGCGCTCGCCGCAGAGAACCAGGCGCTCAAGCGACAACTGGCCGACGCCTGCGACCGCGTCGCCAAAACTTCTAAGGTACAGGACATATAGACAAAAACACACAAACAATAATTCAGTACAATGGATTACACATACAGTAGGTACATTTTAAATGCAGCATCCCTATCTATCGTTCCTGTGTCTGTCAGCAAAAAAGAGACGCCGACTCAGTATATTGCCACGGTTGCCCGTGACGCTGGTATTCTGCCAGCACTCATGAGTGAGGAGAGATTAATAAATATATAAATAAACTAAATATTGTAACACAATTTACATATTATTACTAAGAAAACCATAGTGTGTCGATAAAGGCTTATTGTACATTGCACAAGCTGGGGCTCAACCAGAAAGCAAGCATGCGCCAAAGTGTCCGTGTAAGTCAAGAGTAAAGTACCTAGTAAAAGTTGGAGCTGGTGTCAAAAAGAAGAAACCGAGGAAGTTCAGGCAGGTATACCAAGCTGTTGGTCCATAAGAAATGTACGCAATTTATGTTTAAATGTACCCATATCGCCCATCTACTGCAACAACGCGATATCTCAAAATGTGACACTGTTGAAATAACAATCTTATTACAATTATACTAAGGATCCTTTTCACAATAAGAAAATATTGTGAGATATCGCGTTGTTGTAGGGAAGTAAGCGGGTAAGTTTTATGCCTTGTTTGATTAGTGGCAAGTGTCGAAAGAAGACATATGCGCCTCAAGCATTACTTATTAGTATTTTTAATAATAATAATAATACACTTCACGCCTTTTAATCTCAAAGCGGGGTAGACAGAGGCTCTTGCTCGAGCAAATGCCCACGGTTCACCAAGCGTATTTAACCCAACGTGACAGGGGGTGAGCCCATCGCCGTTATAGGGTTCACACAAATTAGTATTTTTCTTCCAGAATATCGACCTAGGACAGTATTGTCAGGCTTCGGGTTAGGTAGAGATAATTGACCTCTATCTGCTACGATCCCGACACACCTCGTTTGCCTTATGCACTATCATGAATATTCTGAATTGAAAGGTCGCCCCAGAAGGACATATACAGACCAGTATGTAACTTGTCAAACTTATTTTACCATTGCGCTTACTGTTCGTGCGTACAGTTCAACAAGAATCTTGTGGTATAATTATTTTACAGATAATCATTCAGGGTTTTTAGTCAAATGTTTAAAGATTGCACTAAGTAAGATCTTTTTCGCAAGGTTTTTTAAGAAAATTAGGGCACCGCTCATTCCCAACGCAACGGGTAACCAATCGGTATTGATGTTAAATGTGTTTTTTTGTTTTTCTCCTCCTAGTTTCTGTAATGTTCTGTGCTGTCGCAAGAACAGCCTATTTATGTTTATAATAGGTGGCATGTTGTTGAGTCACTTCTTGAAATAGCAATAGAAATCACATTTTAGTAGACAGTACCTTAGGATCACAAGGAGCACCTTGTGTATCCACTGTCACCTTCCACCACATTAGCTATAATAAAAAGTTCAGAACGTCAAATTATTACCTAAATTTCTAGAGCCCATATTCGGCTCCTATGATATGCTAGGAAGAAAGGCAGTCTGAGAGCAAATGAGAATGGGATCACTTTTTAATATAAGTAGAATAACTATGGTCCCTAATGAAATATAAAATTAGTATAACCTCCAGGGTGGTCTGTGCCCAGCAGTGGATGTCATGAAATATAAACTATCATATCTATCAAATTGGACGAAATTACAAATAAATGCCAACTTTTGTGAATATCGGTAGCCTTGGTGAAGAGTTAATTGGGAACAAACATCATAACACTGGATTTTAATATATTAACCCACTTGTTACTATCGTCGTTTTAAAATAACGCCATTTTGCGATTTTCCCAGATGAAGTAGGACTTTTTCAGTTTTTTTCCTATGATATTTATAGGTATAAATGAACCTCACTACCAAAAATCTGCATAATATTTGGCTACAATAATTTGTTTCCGTAAGAAGTGGGTTAACCCTTAATCAAACAAAGGCTAGTATATTGCCACTTGACCAACACATACTTTGAACCTTATTGAATGTCTTCACTGGAATTATATAAAGATTCCAGAGGAGTTATCAGAGAATAATCACAAAAGGTATGTAACACAACAGAACACACACATACCTATTTCAACAGTAAACAATAATTTCACATTGCGTTTAAAAGCTAGGTTTTATGACATCACCCGGGTTTATGTGATGGAGACGGTAATTAGAATAGCAAACGTTAATAGAGTCCAAAATCCATCAAAAAAAGATCTAACCTTGTCTGATTAAGGGTTAAGATGTAGGAATGTGTGTGGTGTACTGTGTAATACCGCTGTGTCCGCTCTGTGCCGGTGCCGACAGTTGGAGGAGGAGGTGGAGAAGGTGCGCGCGGCGCACGAGGAGCTGGTGGCGTCGTGCGAGCGCCGCGAGCGACTAGAGCGCGCCGCGCGGCTCCGTCTGCAGGACGACTGTCGCCGCCTGCAGGACAAGCTCGCGCACCAGGTACGCGCCCGCGTCGCTCACTACGCCTCTAATGGGAGGTTTTCTGACAGGTGCCTTATTACAGTTGAGGAGGTTAGGATCAAAACGTATTAATTTAGGTGTAACCAAATTTGATGAAAAAAAAATAGGAAAACTTATACTACTCTTAGGCCCTTTCAGAAGAAAAACATAAATAATTCCATTCCCTTGTACATATATGAAATCTATTACTTCTCAAAAACAATTTTAAAAATAGTACATGGTAGTGAAGTTATATATTTGAAAATGTACAGAAACCCTTAGAAGAAGAAAAGCAAATTAATACGTTTTGATTCTAACCTCCTCAGTTCTAATAAATGTCAATAGATGGCACTACCTAGACAGGGTTGTCATTTCATATTTTTATTTATTGTTGACAATTCTAAAATGAGTTTCTCCTTGAGATCATGTCTGATTAGCGCCATCTGTGAGATGTTTTGGAACTACTTTTGATATATTTGAAGCTATCAGAAAATCGCTCATTACACACATCAAAAGTGTCTAGGAATCAACAACATTTTTAGCTCTAAAAATAAATCTCATTTATTTAAATCAAATCTAATCTCCTACCTAATTCCCCATGCCTGTATGCACTGACTTATCACCACATTTTGAATAAATTATGAATGATTTCAGTTTTTGTAAAATATATTCTTGATTGCAATCTTCTAAAATTGTACTTGATCCCTAGACACTTTTGATGTGTGTACTTGCTATTGAAGCTGGACATTTCTTGCGGCACGTAAACATTGATAATACTAGCCCACCACAATTTATTCCGGTCCTATGTCAATTTCAGGGAAAATATAACCCGTGCTAGTACTACCTTGAAGAAACTTTGTACACATTATGTAAAGATATCAGTATCTTTAAGAATATGTGTACAAAATTTCTTTGAGATACCTTAAGTAGCGTATAATAACAGACAAAAGAGACTAAAATGTGTCTAATGGAGTAGAAAACTCATGAACTAATGGCGCTAGTATCGCTTGATCCAAAACTGTACTATTGATTATTCAATTGTCACTACATAATTACATATTCATTTTACAACCTGCCGAAAGAAAAGAAGTGCCATCTGCATTCCGCTTTGTACTTTTCTTCCCTGTTGCAACGAATCATGAAGTAATAACACTATTTCAATGAATGGAAATGTTAATTTTAAATTAAATCAATGAACTTTCACCAGCAACTGGAACTGTGCGCCAGCGGCAACGGCGACGACGTGGAGACGCTGCGGAAAGAACTCCAGAACAGGGAGATGCTCATTGCTCAGCTCATCACACAGAGTAAGATCTTACATCTCGTCTTGCGAGTATGATTGTACTATGAATATTTGCTCCAAGAGTACTAAAAATGTTGTCTCTCTAAACTAGCGCCATCTATCTAGCCCAGTGGTTATTGATTGAGCTCTGGTCTATTTCCTTTTTTATTCCTGGAATATTTTCTCCAAGAGTACTATAAATATTGTCTCTCTAACCTAGCGCCATCTATCTAGCCCAGTCGTCATTGATTGAGCTCTGGTCTATTTCCTTTTTTGTTCCTGGAATATTTTCTCCAAGATAAACGTTGTCTCTCTTACCTAGCGCCATCTATCTAGCCCAGTCGTCATTGATTGAGTTCTGGTCTCGTATACGCTCTGTGATTGGCTGCTATGTCACACATTGTGCAACTAAGCTTGTTTCAACCAATCGCAGTGCCTGATATGTCTTGTCATGTCTTTCTTGGAGCGCTTTGCTAGGCATGCTGCAGTCACAGTTATGAGAAAAATTTGGAAATATTCCGGGTATAGGAAACGTTTGAAGATAGAGTTACTTGCAGATAAAGAGCTGGGCGTGGCCCGCGAGCGACAGGAGATAGAGATGTCCGCGCAGCGCGCCACGCTGCAGGAACAACGCACGCACATCGACATCCTGGACACCGCGCTCACTAACGCGCAGGCCAACGTTGTCCGCCTTGAGGATGAGGTAATAATAATAAAATTGTAATGGGTTTTTAGATATATTTGGGCACTAGAGGACGCCCCGCGATTTCATTCGCTTAGTTTAGTAGTACCTGCATCGCACATTTCAAGCGTCTAACTTGAGCCGTTTAGATTTTTTATACAAAAGAATTTTCCCGTTTATTCCCGTTCCCGTGAGAATTTCGGGAATCCCTTCTTAGTGCACCCCTACGGTACCTAAGCTACGTACGTACCAAATTTCAAGTGCCTATGTTTCGCCGTTTGGGCTGTGCGTTGATATGTCAGTCAGTCAGTCAGCTTTTCTTTTTATACTCGTATATTAAGATATGGAGAGAATGGATGAAAGTCGATTAACGAAAGAGATTTATATGCGTGATGTAATGGGCCGGGTGAGTTGAGGTCGCCCCAGAAGGACATACATTGACCAGATTGGTGATGTCCTGGCGGAAGGTGTCGTGAAATGTACTCGAAACCGGAGGTCATGTATGAATGTAGATGAAGCGCGAAAGGGGTATGTCATAACCGTGACAAATGGAGATCTGTAGTCTCTGCCTACCCCTCTGGGAGACAGGCGTGAAATGTATGTATGTTTTAGACATCACTATTAATATTATAGTGCTGAACCACCGGCAGAAGAGTACTACTGTCTTGGATCCCACATAGTAATCAAACTAAAGACGGTTTACAAATAAGAAGGAAAATAGGTACCTAATGAACAAGTGTGGTCCATCGTAGACCATATCGCTGCTTAACATCAGGCAGGATGGTGTTCAAACGCGAAAAATACACTACTGCCATGCTCTTATCTTTTACGCGGGAGAATCCTCGTGGACACAGCCCCGCCTACATGGAGAGAGCGAACGGGATAGTGTCGGATGTCCCCCACTAAACCGGTACAAACTGACCGGGTCCTTGGCAGTACCCGAAGGCGTGGTGTTCCATACATGTTAAAAATCATAGGGCTAGTTTTACAGACGCGTATTTCGTCAGCGATTGATATCTAGCCGTGTGGTGACGGCGAATAGAATACATGTGTCACCACCCCAGCCCAACTTTTCCCGTCATGGGGGTCGTAACAGGCGACCGAGGGAGCTCTCCAGAGAACGGGCAGCAGCGCTCTCTGTGAGTTAAACCACAACACCACTGCGATCGCCAACCCGCCTGCCAAGCGTGGCTATTACTGGCATTTCACCCCGAATGAAGGATCTCATTGGGGGAGGCCCTCGTCCAGCAGTGGACGTTATGTGGCTGATTATGATGATGATTGATATCTATACTATAATAAAACTGTTCAGAGTCTAAAACTGTACATAGATTCTTTTTACGAGAAAACCAGTGGATTACATCAAGTTGCCGTTACAGAAGCCGTATTTTTTATTTTTGGAAAAAATGTCTGTCTGTCTGTCCGCATATCACGTCAAAACGGCTGGACAAATTTGGTTGATATTTGGCACGCAGATACTTTATACACTGGAATAAAATTTAGGCCATCCCGGAATTAGTGATATACCTATATTAGCAAGACAACGTTTGCCGGATTTTTTTTAATTCGCTTGCCGCACCCTATATTCGAACGGACTAAAATCTGTGAAAGTTGCACTCTGTACTTTTATTGCATCGATCGTTAGGGTAAATTATAAGGATGAAATCTATCTCTCTAAGTATTCTTAAGTAAGCATTACATATTATTAATTTAATATTGTTCATATTTAAATTACAGTAACGTACCCTACAGAACAAAAAGAGTAATGTGAGGTTGGTTCACAAATAAAATTTATAACTACGAAACTTTTTGATGTGGTTTTCTTTAGTAGATATACTGATCCTTGAGGAAGGTTTATATGTAAGTATTATACATGCATATAAGGGCAGTGAAACATTGTAAATGTAT
>SJJU01009312.1:0-28369 GCA_012932125.1 Conopomorpha cramerella | reverse complement strand
CTACGGTCGGGTAACAAAATACTAAGGTAGGCAGTGTCTTTTTGCCTATATGGTGTGCACGCCACTGGTTAACGAGCTCTCGTAAAAACATCTTTAAGCAAGAACACAGACATATACACTTTAGGAAAAAAAGACGTAATATTATAGACATAAACTCATGTCCGAGAAGTAGTATCAAGACAACTAGAAATTTTTGAGGCGTGATGTTTCCAGATGCATTCTTGCGGCGTATATAGGCTCTATTTCCTACCACCAGTAGTAGGTACGAGGGCTAGCTGGCTTGGTAGTAGGGTATATTTTTTTTAAACAAATTTTGTTTACAAACTTGTCATCAATGCTGGTGGTTGCTTACTTTTGCTTTGAATTCTGATTATTAGGATTACTTCTACCGTAAAGCTGAGTTCAAAAGGCGCTATTTTTGTCGTATACCGTATACGAAATGTTATCGAGGAGATACCGTAGTAGCAATAAAACTTTTAACTCTGAAAATTGATCAGACGGCGTCTTTGCGAGAATTTCGAATTCTAAATATTTATTTTATCTTACCTCGTTCGCCGGCGAACGAGTCTCCAATGACATTCGATATTTTCTCACATATGGTTTTGGCCCCGCGTCAGCAAACGAATATAGGTGTCTTTTTTACGCGTATGACTTCCATGAACAAGGAAGTCATCCGCGCGGACAGTTTTTGATGTTTGTTTCTTTATTGGAAAGCAGATAGATAGGAGGATGCACCCATGATAAAGAAGGCATAATATGATAATGGTAAACACTCGTAAGGCGCGGGTAAAACCGTATGCGAGAAAATAACGAATCGAACAGTCCTCGTGTCATGGTTTTCTACTGATTGTGCTTTGTAACGGATCTTGGTTACAGGAAGGTACTTTAGCCATTTTTACAACACGACTTAATCATCGAAGTTGTAACGTCATTAATTTACTAATTGCGTAGCGACTATTTAATCGTCATGTTCGTTCATACTTATTCAAATTATACATTTCTGTGACAAAAAAACGCAAGTAAAAAATTCGTAGTTTACCCTAGAATCTATAGGGGTGAGGATATGGATACCTATTAATGGATACCTAGATCTCCCTTATAGGACCGAAAGTAAAGGTAAGACGTATGGTATGTAAATAATACGACAATAACAATTAAGGTTTGTTTATTTTCATCTGGTACATTATACTTACGTATATACATAAATGTAGGTAAGTACTTACTTAAAATATAATAATACTTGTTTGGCTTTGCCGGATTACAATTTAGTCATAAAACTATTTCGTTATAATTTATTATTTAATAGAAAATGTTGAGGCTATGTACTTAAATAAGTTGTCGTAGGTACGTATGCATGACTTGATAATAATTAATATTTATGAAATATTTACATTACTTAAAACGTTTTACTTATTTTAAGACAATTATTCATAATATTATGTAGGTATATGGGACTAAAACATTTTTCGAATAACTCCTACAAAGCTATTGATTGGAACGTGTCTTACTTAGTTTTCAAAGAAATAAAAATATGAAACACTGATTTCCTGAAACATTTTTACAAGGTTTTTGTATTGTGTTAACATCATCGATAGCTCTAAGAGCTTGGTCCTCGTGATAATTTTTAAACGAAGAAAAACGAATACAACTATATTAATATTAGAAGAAAACGAACAATTTAATAGAATGAATGGAGTTATTTAATAGGTGATGACTAAACCTTGTTAAGTGGCAAGTTATGTTAACAATTTGTTCGAATCTGGGAACCTGACCGTACCGTGATGTCTTTTAGTAATATTTTTACGCTGTGTGACAGTAACAGCGCTATGCCACTTATCTAGCTCTGTCCCTGTCACACAATGTAAAGAATAATACTTTTAGATCCCATGGTACGGCCTTTCGAGTCCAATTCTGCTACACACATGATGTGCATCGCTGTTTTACTAAGGACCACAATGATATGAAAATAACATACATACATACACTTCACGCCTGTCTCCCTGAGGGGTAGGCAGAGACTACATCAAAATGAAAATAACGAAATAAGTAATGCACATCGTTTGACGCTGAGATTCCAGAGTGTAGTTACTACGAAGTAAAATTGGCCTTCTGGTTTAATCAATATTTAAAATAACTTCAATCCAAGGTAAATATTTATCAACAGGTTCTGTACTTTACTTTCTGATGAACAGATCATTTTCTAACAATTGTATTATTGATTTACTAGTTAAAACAATTGCTATTTGATGTTAATAAAACGAACCCTGATTTTGCTTTGTCAAAAATTTGCTTGTGTCAAATTCCATAATACATGATGAACAGTATTCTAAGCATAATTTAAACAAAAAAAAATAAAGATCGCTTTATAAAACTCACCCTAGTGCAATAATGATTTTAGCACCTGACTGCTGAATATACAAGGTGGTTTCTCGCCATTCCATACATTTTCCATAAAAACATAACTCTATTGTCTTAAATTTGGTGCTAGACTTTTTGACAAGGCGTGAAAAGTATCTTTTCACGCCTTGTCAAATTTTTCTTCTGTCAATTCTTTCTAAATTACCTAGTGGTCGATTCCAAAAATCGACAAGTTCGTACATTGTTTTTTCCGTTCACTCGGTGTCATCTATACAAACTCGCTTACAGGTTCGATTAATAAGAGCTGGCACGTTCACAGTGCTTACACTAATGCAATTTGACTAGTACACAGTCAGTTTAGCGAAACGCCTCGTTTGCCACGTCGCCCGTTTATTCACAGACTCCACACAGGTGCATCATGTAAATATATTAAAATGCGGGGCTCTTATCAATCGATTTGTACCAATAAATCCGGTCTAACATATAGCAAAACAACAACCTAGAACAGTATTTCATGTTAGTAAGCCGCAATTTCAAAGGCAATGGGAGGTTTTCTGACAGGTGGTTTATTACAGTTCTAAGAAATGTCAATAGATGGCACTACCTTTGCACTACCTAGACACGGTTTTTGTTGACAATTCTAAAATTAGATTCTCCTTAAGATCATGTTTGATTAGCGCCATCTGTGAGATGTTTTGGAACTACTTTTGATATATTTGTAGCTATCAGAAAACCTCTCATTACTAGCATGTGCCTGACAGTATGAACCGAACATTGACAATTTATTTTGAATTTAACACGCCACAGACAAATTGTGGTGAGTTCGGTCAGAGGTATGTGGTCTACCATCACAGTGTTGGGGTTAATTCGGAAAGCAGTTAACTGGCATGCGAAGGCAGTGTTTTCGGTATCATTTGCTTTACGCCCCATTTGCTGGTAGATGTGGACATATTTTGTCCAGTAATACAACAACGAGATTTTCATTTACATTTCTTATATTCATGTCTTCAGCATTATGAAACTAGATGCTGCGTTTGTGCTGTGCTTGTTTATTTCAATGAAGTTTTTTATTTCCTAAAAAAATGATGTGACTTCCGACTGTTATTCCGATCTCAGCAGCAGTGTTGGTACTATTTCTGCAGCGAGACGTTGCTGTGCAGCTCCGCCGGCATGAAAACATACGTGGAACAAGTGCCGCACAGCTAAGTTGGCATGATCGTAATCATACCTTAAACCGATTACTTTTGTTTTAGTCTTAAATGACGTTCATCAAGCTTTGTGTTATTCTACTGTATATCTGTATGTTATAGCACTTATAACGATGAAAAATAAATGATTTGAATTTGAATAAAGGTGTTTTTAGTATCGTGCGGATTTCAGGTTTTTCTACATTCGCTTAAATTTAGCCATGTTACCATGGACATCTTTTCGTAAAATGTTCACTAACATCCCGCGGGCACTGTGAATTCTGCACTTCACTTAAAACTCCTTAAATTAACATTTTGCATCATACTTGTTTGGCGTAATATTTGTTCTACTAGGTAACTGCTAGTTGAATATTTAAAATTGTATTTAGTCGGTGCGCGTTTATTAAAAAAAAATGTTTTCTTGTTTAGGTTCCAAATTATCAAGTCAGGGATTTCGAATTGTTGATGATGAATTATCAGTTAATGCTTAGTAATTGGCGTGATCACACATGATGATGAAAATGCAAGAGAAAAGCAACCTTAGTGGATTATTTAAGGAATGAAGTTTTGAGTTATTCAACACAAAGGTTTACTTTGTGAAATGGCTCGACACGTTTTCCATTCTACTCACGACAAAAGTCAGAAACAAAAGTGTGTCAAATGAACTTCCTTTCATGCTACGTATTTTTTCAAACAATGATGTAAATCTGAAAAATAAATCCAAACGGATTCGTAAAAATACAATTCACAAATTCCAAATTGCTTCTGTCTCAAGGGGAGACATAATAAAGGAACTATTGACCTTTTCATTATTTAAAATAAGATTTTATTTTCCTTCATTTTCTCCTCTCGAGCGAAATTATTTGGCATCTGGTGCTCTTTACACAAAGCGAGAAAAAAATAACACTTATCCTCAGGGCTGACTTTAAAATATGTTTGTCGATTTCATTAACAAAATTCTCTGACTTTGCAATTCAGTCGTAACAGGGGAAAAACAAGCACTTGGCTTAAATTCTATTTTAGATATACGGTTTTTAAATATTCTCTGAGCTAGTGATGTATACGTTTTCTTATGTGGCGTAGTTCAGTTTAGGCTTTTGCAGTTCAGATTCAGTGTGACTGTAATGAAGCAAGTTTTAGGCATCTTCTCTACATACGGAATCTTGGCAAGCGAAAAGCTTCTTTATAAAAATGCCAGTAAAGAATATTTTTACATTACTGATGAACCATTGTTTGCAGATTGTTATATCCAAAATGATTTGTTTTATGTGAAAATATTTAATGGTCGGACATGTTGGCCTGTTTTTTTTTTCTTCAAAACATAGCCGACGTAAACATTTTTAAAGAAATACATCCTCATTTATTAAAAGTACATAATGTTCATGTATGAAAAGAAGGTTTACTACCGAACAATGTCACATTCTTCACATCATATGATTAAGTGCTTGAGCAAAGATTTACGTTTGACGGGAGTTCAGAATACGTATGTTCTGTCTATTTGTATCCGAATGTTCTGGTCATCACAACTAAAAAGTTATAAACGTGATTTTGTATTTATACTATGAAATCTAATATTATACGTATATACATGTTTATTATAGTGGAACATTTCTACACGTCT
Source organism: Conopomorpha cramerella (assembly GCA_012932125.1). NCBI lineage: Eukaryota > Metazoa > Arthropoda > Insecta > Lepidoptera > Gracillariidae > Conopomorpha > Conopomorpha cramerella. Next base: position 23,203 of record SJJU01009312.1, on the reverse strand, counting down.
GTTTGAACATCATAGTACGCCCCCCAACTTTACCCTCGGACCGTTGTTTCACTTACATTTACAGTTCTGGGCGATACAAGTCCATTGCTATTGCACAAGAGACACCGGACCACGTCCTTCTGGAGTGCCAAGATTCAGAAAGGTGCAGAGCGACTGGTGGTTGAGGAGCTGGTGTGGCTAGAACAGTGATACTCAAACCACGCGAAGTAGACGCATTGGCCGTCGAGTTGAAAAGTCATGTATTATCTACCGGCCCATCATCCGATATCTTCGACCCGGGACTTATTATTATTTTCATAAATTAATTTGTCAAACATTGTGGAAAAGTTCATTCACCTGCCGTTTCGAAAACCTCTACAGTGATCAGTTTTATTTGACAGTTATTTATTTGATTGGTGACATTTCTCCTTACATTTTTCAGTCATTACGTTAGGTGACCACGACATAGTCACGCAAAGCGTATAATTTACTTGAGTAGTGCTTGGTTGGCACTTTAGAATACGGGTCTAAGACTATGGACATGACTTATAATGTTTTGGTATTAAAGGCCAGATTACGTTTATTATTTTATTTATAAACGCCAGAAGCGGTTTCTTTGCTACAGAATGCACATTAAAGTCGTATATTTACAAAACATTAATACGCTACAAAATATTCCGCTCCCGGACCGTTTCCGGATCAGATTTACTGTGCAGTGAGTCTTAAATGCTTACTTGTGGTTTAAACCTGGGAAAATAATACTAAAATTTAAAAAAGTATTTTTAATTCAATGTGCTCTGAAATTAAGCAGGGTGATTCGAAATTAAAATTTTAAGCCGATTCCTCTTATTTCTGCGGATTCAACTGAGCCCGTTTCAATAAATGTCCGGAAGAAAAAAATCGGTCTCACCATACAAACTCGATCTCGATTGGATTGTTTGTATGAAGAGATCGAATTTTTTTTTTCATCTGGAGGCATTGATACTTTCTGAGATGAATTGGACTAGAGGAGTATATAGAAACAATTGATTTCGGCTTCAAACATCCAATTTCTGAATTATAAGGTTTACACTGGTTTTAATCGCGCTGTGATACCCGGTACGGGCCGGGTATCACGCCATGTTAATACCGAGTATCACGTTATGTTTATACCGGGCACGACATTGGCACACACAAATGGCACTTTTATAAATCTATAACCTTTTCATTATTATTTTTGAATAAATTAAACAAAAAATAAATGCACAAGCTATTCGGAGATTTCCACGAAATAATATTCTGATGCAAACGCCCTTTCAGTGTTTCTCACAACACAATAATGATATGACTTGAGGTCGTGCTTTATGTTACACAGTGTTCATTTCAAGACGAGAGGTATTGGCAGGAGCAATGCTAGCACCAAGTTGGAGTACGTCCAAAAAAGATTCGCCCTGTTCCAAGTGTCGTGATGCACTGCCGCCTGGTTCTCACCTGCTGAGGAAAGAATATTTTTATTAGTTACTTTGTACTGCATATAGGATGTTTGTAAATACCCTATTAAGCTGAACTCTATAGTTTAGTTCCTGTAGACCTTTTTTTTAATCCATTATGGATACCTCACCGCTGACCGGGACAACGGCGGGGTTATGTGGGACGGTGACCACCCTTCTCACTTATGTGGGAATCTTATTGCCGGGGCCTCCGGAACGACCTTAGTCACTACAGCCAACAGTGGCGTGCACGGGCTTTTACCACAAGGTAGGCAGTAATCCCCAAGGATTGACACCTATGTATAGGTAACTTGTCTTTACGAAATATAGGTACCTATATCTACTCACCAACAAAGCACAGGACCTTCGTTAGCCTATGTTGTGAGTACAACAAAAAAAGATTCACCAATAACTCTATTATTAGGTCGGGTAGCCAAAATACTAAGGTAAGCAATGTCTTTTTGCCTATATGATGTGCCCGCCACTGACAGCCAAAGACGTGTTCCAGTAGACCTTGTTGATTAAATTTCGGCACGTGTTAAACCTAAATTCGATCTTCATACAAAGGGCAAAGTTACCTGCCACGACATATAACGCGTTGCGATTTGTTAAAACAACCTGAGTGGCAGGAAGCATGACATAACGGCCAATCAGAGCGCGTAGTTATTCTATCGTATATATTCGTTTCATTCTTGACGCGCGTGCTAGGCCTGCTGATCGTGTTTGTATCGGGAGGTTGGAATACTTTTTCGTTTGAGGGCATTGACACTTGATAAACACTTAGGGCCTTACTAATAATGGCGGAATCGCTATTTCGAAGATACACAAAGCTCAACTTAACTTGTCAGTTGTATGTCAAATACGGAATAACCAGTTCAAGTAGACCTGTAATAACCGTTGTACAAGTGACAACGCGATTATTGGTAAGGGGGTTAGTAGATCCTAGAGACAGTAGACTAAAACTGGTATTTTTAAATCATCCTGTACAAATATTTAATGGCTGTACGGTTCAATCTAGCTTGGACGATGGAAAAGCATAGTCTGTGCAATGCGGGCTTAGGAAGTCTTCTATTAAGAGGACTATTACTCTGAAGACTTTTCAGTAAAGGCGTGTGCACATTAACGAATTGTAACATACAAACTTTTTGAGGTATATTTGTAACCCTACGTTTCAACGGGTGAATGATTCACAAGTTACATTGTTCTACACATGTCATTGTATGCTGGCTAAATCGGGTTTCATGAACACATGACTGGAGTGCTAGGCCCATGTCAAATATGTGTTATTGTACCGGTGGAAACACATGGTAAGATTTTTGCGTCCGCGGAATCAAATAATCTCCATTCAATGTCCGTTTCTAGCTATAATGGGTTAAGTCGTGTGGAAATACCTTTCACAAAAATCACACGTATATATAGAGGTATAGCAACCACTATTTCGGGTCGAGGCAGGTGTTTGCTATGTATTTTATATTGTATGTTGAACTAGAGAAAATGTCCAGTATTTTTAGTACCTATCTTGTGAATTTCATCACGCATGCGGGCTTGCTTATATTTCGGACGCCATTTGACACAATGTTTACTTAAATATCGCTTGTGTGCTGTAAAGGTAGGTACTTAAAGGTGATCAGAGTTCACCACCATCATCATCATCAGCCCATACTTGTCCACAGCTGGAAATAGGCCTCTCCAATTACACGCCACTGTGATCTGTTTTTGGCTTCTCACATTCAGCTTCTGCCAGCCATCTTGCGTATATCATCAGTCCACCTTGCTTGAGGGCGGCCTACACTCCGTTTGCCGCGACGCGGTCTCCACTCGAGAACTCGTTTTACCCAACGGTCATCGGTTCTATGGCTAATATGGCCGGCCCACTGCCACTTTAGCTTGCTAAAACGATGAGCTATGTCGATGACTTTGGTTCTGGTCGGATCACTCCATTTCTGATTCGATCCTTTAGAGAAACGCCGATCATCAGAGTTCATCAGATGATCAGAGTTGCTTAACATTAATATTATACTTCGATGACCGAAGCTAAGCAGCATACGAGCAGGGGCCAAATTCTACTACACTTTGGTAGTTGTATCACTCTGGCACCGTAGCGGCAAATGGTGTGCATTGTTGATTTCGTTACTTTCATTACATAGTCGTCATTAATAAAACAGCGATGCACATCTGGTACGATGTCAGACCGATCTTTCTGGTACGATGCCAGACCGATGCAACTACCAGAGTGTATTAGACTTGGCTCTCAGATCTCTATCCATACTTTATGATACGAACTAATAGCTTACATTTTTTATATACCTAACACAGATCAAAAGTGTCGAGGGATCAGGAACATTTTTAGCTCTAAAAAAATCTAATTTATTAAATCAAATCTTATCCTCTGGATTGGTCTCCTACCTAAATTCCACATGCCTGTATCAATGACTTATCACCACATTTTGAATAAATTATGAATGAAATCAGTTTTTGTAAAATATATTCTTGATTTCAATCTTCTAAAATGTACTTGATCCCTAGACACTTTTGATGTGTCTATCAGTCTGTAATATTGTAGTTCTATCTCAGTTATTGCGTACCTACATACCACTCGACAAAGATGGAAGTAGAAAATATGAGCCTATCTGTCAGTATGCAGAGAATAAACTATATAAATAAATATTACAGTAGATATTTCTCGCGTCTGAACATCGGTTGAAGACGTCGTTTATTTCACATTAGTGCTGTGTCCAGGCTGGGGTCGTCATAAACATCATCATTTCATTCTATATACAACTACAATGTTTCCTTGCGTGCGAGATCTTGTATTTACATTGGGGAGTGTGTTGTTTAAAGCACTGAAAACTAAATAAAAAGTAAAATGATATAACCGACTTGAACCATTACATGTTGCCCACACATACGATTTTTTAAATTCCCCGCTATTTATCGGGTTTGCCATCATCAAACCTTAATTTCTTAATTACGGACCACTCTGAAAGTATATTATTTGAAAAAAAAAATCATCAAAATCGGTTTATTAATCACGAAGTTATCTGCGAACAGTCTTAAAAAAGACATATTATACGGTTGATTTGAAAATACTCTTTGAAGTCGCTTAGAAATCCAGTAATTTTACTCTAAATACCTAAGATAAATAAACGTACTGTCACTTACACAAAAGTGTTAATACGCTCGGTGAACCGTGGGCATTTATTTGCTTAGCAAGTGACTCTGCCTACCCCGTTTTGGGATTAAAAGTGAAACTAGTTCTTCCCAATTTGTCCTACAACTGACAAGTTAAGTTGAACTTGGTAAGAAAATATTTAGTTTTTACCCAGCAGTTCCGGCCGTAAAAATAGGACTGAGGTTATACCTAGCATTATACCTACCTACCTACCATGCATTAATCGCCCCCTCCTGCAGATAGTCCGCAAGGGCCTAGCTTAGCTGGAGTCATCATAGTTTGTAGTAGATCAAACTGTTCCAAGGGCCCCAACAAGCTTGGGGTTTTACTGGATGCGAGTCCCAATTATTTACCTCTATAATAACCCTGACGTTGTCCCCGCCAGCAATAAAGTATCCATAACAAAAAGGGACATTTTTGGAATGGCTATTCAGCTATTATTAGGAGAGCCCTTAGACTAATTCATGCCAAAGCTTAAAGGGCTGAATGCTAATTTATTTTGTTTTTTAAAGAATGCTGGCGATTATGTAACACGACCATATTTTTGTAGGACCCTAAATTGATAGACATTTTTTTAAACAAATTCCCAATATTGCCTAAAAAATCGCGTGACCTAATTGTACAAACAACGTACGTTATTTTCACACACAATGAAACGCCTGCATGTGAGAGAAAGAATATTCCTACGTATCGATATTTTTTTTACGGGGCTCGTCAGATATTCAATTTCAAGGTAATATTTTTAAAACTACAGCAAGACAAACTTCGGAATAAAAATATCGACACGAAACTTATCGGCACTATTTATGTTTTGTGATATAGAAATTGGACCAATAACCGTGGCCTCGTTGCCTTTCGTATTTTATGTTCGCCCATTTTATGCTGTCACAGAACTTCTTTCAGGGACTTTTAGGAAAGCTACATTTCTTTTTTCATCTTATTACTCAGTGTATTATAGCCTCGTACATCTTTCACGAAATAGAACTTACTGAAGTACCTGTAGATTTTTAAACTATATTAAACAATCCTGGTCCTAAGATCGTATAAATGTGGACTAAGTTCAAGAATATCCTATGCTATTATCCAAAACGAATTCAATCCAAGGTCAAAATGTAGATGTCAATGTTCCGGATCGAAAAAAAGATCAACTGATGGTATAGATTGGTGTATGTTTGTATGGGGAGGTCGAAATCCTTTGAAATGGACGTAAAGTTTACAAAATCTTGGCTTAAAAAGGTATTCCCGGATCACAAAACATTAACAGATTATTTTTCAATAAAAATAAATAAATATTATTACAACATCACGGAAATTCCATGTTATGTAGCTCTAGCACTTATGGAATCCATACAACTGAAAATATACTTACTTAAATACATATATTTTCTTTTAAATACATACGTACTTAAAAGCTCACCTAATTACCTATCAGCCGTGGGAATCGAACCCACGACGATACAGAATAGAAGCAGAGATGTCGACCAGTACACGAACGGGCTCGTCAATATATATATGTTACTTGTGGACTCGACAGACGTTATCCTGTCTTTAGTCTATAACCTCCAGGGTGGCCTGTGCCTAGCATTGGATGTCATTTTATTATTGCATAAGAACCTTCTCCTATCATTAATAAGCACAACAAAGGAAGAGTTAGCGAAATCGGTCCACCCGTTCCGGAGTTATACCATGACAACGAAAAGTGGCATTGATTTTTATATAGGTACTAGCAAACCCGGCGAACTCCGTTTCGCCACCAGATGGGTTCGTTTCGTTTACCCGGTTTTCTGTTGAATTTTTCCTGAATTTTCTTTGCTATAAACCTCACGGAGCCCGAGACCTTTCCAACAACAAAACCGTGGAAATCGGTTCGTGCGTTCTGGAGTTATAGCGTCAGGGAGGAAAACCCGACTTATTTTTATATAGTAGAAGATAAGATGAGTAAATACTTACCAATGAGAACGTGCACGTTTACCATCGCCTGCGAATGATTGTGCAGGTGGCATGTGTATGTACCAGTGTCGTTCTGTGACGCCGACGGCACCACGTAGGTTATGCTGCGAAAAGAAAATGTCTTTTAGGACAATCAAGCTCTTGCGTCTTCTCAACAAGTTCAAAATGATTATTTGACGGTGGTTATGCTGTTAAAATCAGCACGATTAGTTTACGCGAATAAATTTGTATCGAAGCGCCATCTCTTCGGATTGTCACGAGTTGATTTGACAGATTTTGATTTGTCACACTTTTCTTTATTGACACGGCAAACGTTGTTTTGCCAATATTTATTATACCTGTTCCCACGACATTTATTTAAAATCATGTGGTATTTAAGTTTGCATTCCCTAATATATCTACTAGGGAATGCAAACATGCCGAATATCAAGCCTCTAACTTCTTCGGTTTAGACTTTCATACATACGGTTTTCCTGCTAAATCCCGTTGCCGTGGAAATTTTGGGAATCTCTTTCTTAGTACACCCCCACGGTACGTAAGATGCCAAATTTCAAGTTCCTACGTTTAGCTGTTTAGGCTGTGTGTGCGTTTATAGGCATTACTCCTTTGACATACGCATTAGAAAGGGATGGTGATTCGGGAAATATTAAAGGTCAGTAATTGTTAAGAGGAATTAAAATTGCCATGAAAATATGCTTCCAAAATAAGTTTCTATATGCACACAAATGATACCTATTCAAACTGAACAGATATTTAATAAAAAAAATAAAGTACTAAATAAAGTTCAAAGTATATCTTTCAAAGTATATTCATCGGTAATAAAACAATCTAAACACCGTTACTAGCAGAACTTTTACACCAAGTACCAATAAACGGTACCATAAATTGTAATTTCGTAAAATGTGCCATAAAGGCATGCAATATTATGTTAGCACGTCTAAGTAAAATAGCAATTTAGCACTCTTAAGATTAAATAAGTTACAAAGTAAGCTTTTACAAGCCGTGTATGTGCGTACCATAATTACTCCTGGAACTATCTTCAACTGGAATATCGACTGAAAAATCGTAAAAGAGTGGCGTATTTGGGGATTGGAGTGGACGACAGCGGGCTGATGAAGAGAGTAATTGGAACTATTGTATCCTTTCCTTTAATTAAGAAAATTATAAAAGGAGTCTTTCTCAATTCTATCGTATATATTATGCTTTTGTGTATGTTTGTTCGCGGATAACTTCGTCCTTTATTTATCGACTTCGAGGATTTTTTAATTGCAATGAAGATATTTTCAAGGTGATCCCATGATTTGATGATGACAAACCAAATATATCAAGGGGGACTTTAAGAAATTGTATTGTATTGTAAGCTCCGTAGAACGTTAAGCTTTTGCGTGTACCAATATACGGGAGTGAAAGTTAGGTATGGCAGAAGAAGCATAAAAGTAAAGTCAATGCCGTAGTAATGCGGTCATTGCGGAGCATGAAAGGCGTGACATTGAATGACAGGATAAGGAATAGTGGGATAAGGGAAAGTTGCGGTTTGAAGGAAGACGTAGTGACCAAGATTGAAAAGGGCATGCTTCGGTGGTTTGGGCATATGGAGAAAATGGATGAAAGTCGATTGACCAAAGAGATTTATACGGGTGATGTAATGGGCCGGGTGAGTAGAGGTCGCCCCAGAAGAACATATACAGACCAGATTTGTGATGTCCTGGCCGAAGGTGGAGTGAGCAGTACTCGAAACCGGAGGTCATGTATGAAAAGATGTATGAATGTAGATGAAGCGAAATGTGTATGTCACGACCGTGACAAATTGAGATCTGTAGTCTCTGCCGACCCCTCTGGGAGACAGGCGTAGGTATGTATGTATGCAATATGCTTATATTTTTCGGACTTTCTGCACTCTTTGCAAGGCTACGTTGAGTATCGTGATGAAACCTGCATACTATATGATGCTGCCCTATGACCGCTCCCGCTTGGTCAATCTCCTATCACTTTACACTTGGTAGTTTTTCCTTATTGGCCTAGCTAATGACCCTGTCTTCTACTTTGGAATTAAGACGCTTGAGTGTACTTTTTATTCGCTAAACCTGCTCCAAGTTTTGCTTCTGTCCTTGAAATATATTACAGAATCGACCTTCTCCAGCTATGCAGTATATTCATCAGTATTTCGCCACTATATTATGCATGTAAACCTTCAACTTGAATCACTTTATGTATTACTAAAAACCGCATGAAAATGGTTTGCATAGTTGCAAAATTTTTTGCACACACAAGGACAAGCAACGGAAAGCGACTTTGTTTGACGATGTAAAATTCATAAAACTTCCGTTTCCTACTAAAAAGGGCATCATACTTCCATAAGTCTTTATAGGTTAACTTGAAAAGTTCAAACAACTGGCTCACTTACAACACAACTGAGGTATAAAGTTTGGGAAAAAGCGATCCCCTCCAAACTAAAATGCTTAGTGAAAGAATAAAGATAAAGGATAGAACTTTCTTCTTTCAACATCCAATACCCCATATTTCGAACATACTTGCTGGGGGCAACGTCAAAAATAAAAGGTGTAGCGTCAAAAAGAGTGTAAACAGCAACTGGGTTTGTAAATATTACCTAAAATTTTCCTTTTGCTTTAACGAATATTTCATATTATTTTTAAGAATGTATCTTAAGTTATGTGGTGATAATTAATTAGTAGTATAATATTAGGATGTGGGTATCTAAGAAGCCGCATCACTACGATTCCAGGTTAACTTTCCGTTATGTAAGTGACCGCGCCGTGTGGTGACGGCGAATAGAATACATGTGTCACCACCCCAGCCCAACTTTTCCCGTCATGGGGGTCGTAAGAGACGACCGAGGGAGCTCTCCAGAGAACGGGCAGCAGCGCTCTCTTTGAGTTAAACCACAACACCACTGCGATCGCCAACCCGCCTGCCAAGCGTGGCGATTACTGGCATTTCACCCCAAATGACGGATCTCATTGGGGGAGGCCCTCGTCCAGCAGTGGACGTTATGTGGCTGATGATGATGAAGTGACCGCGCTCTACTACTAATCTAGTGTCCCGGTCACAAACCTTTAACAATATGCATTTGTCTGTATTTTTCAAATCTATTGTGCTATCTTATTACGACTTTTAAAAGGTGAAAGAAATAACGAGAACAAAAGTAGTCCAGCTGTCTTCGGTAATTGTAATCGATTATAGCAGTTAAGCAACTCAGCTCTTTGGTTTGGTGACTTGGTCTTTAAGTTTAAACTTTTCGAGGGTTTACGTTCTTCTGACAGAGGTTCACCTCGGCCACCAACTCGACAGTAATCGTTAAGCCAGTTAAAGGACTTCAGGAAGTTGGAAATCATCAAACAATTAAGCTTGACCACTAACTAGCTTGCCATTGGCTTTCCCCTACGTCGTAGTGGTTCAGGGGTCGGACGGCCGTAGTCGCACGGGAAATGGCCACGCAAGCTAAAAAAATTATAATAAAGTTAAGATCCAGGGTCCTCCCGCGCAAGTGGGTTCAGTAACCGGGATAAGAAGAAAGCCTGAGAACGTGTATCAAAATTATATTAATTTCTGCAGAACACTCTTTCAAAGAAGTAAAACATCAAAGAAAATTTATGGACCTATCGTTGTTATGAGAGTCAAACGCATTTTTACTTTGTTCTTTACATCACATGCTTTCGGTAAAACAAAAACACCAGCAAAAAGAAGCAAATTAATTTACCTACCACTCTTCAAATATTTTTTGTGCACAATGACTCCTAATTATTCCGCCTCAACGACTATTTTAATTATAACCGCAAATGAAAACTCCTGTTCTGGAAGAGAGGTTCCGACAGAAGATATGGAAAAGGGCCGAAAGGGGAGCGTCCTCAAATGAAGTTATTTTTACGTTTTTAAAGCCTCATTTTCATTTACTAATTACAACAACAAACTTCACTCAAAAAGTCGAATAATGTTGATCCTCGTTTCGGTTGCAGAATCCGAAGCATAGGACTGCTGAAGCGATACTACCAGCTTTTTTTTAAGTGGCTAGGTTTATCAAGTGGCAAACTTTATTAACATATTGATACTGGTGTTGACAATACATATACTCAAATTGTTATTTAGTTTATAGTTTTTGTAAGTTTTATTCATTTGTATTGTTGTTTGTGAGTCCAAATAAAATAAAATGAAAATAAATAAAAAATAAGTAAATTCAAGCAGCTGGAACTATTTCGCTCTAGCAGTCCTTGTGTGATAGGAATACATTTCCAAGTCCCTACCTACGCTATCTACCTACACATTTTCACAGTAGCGCTCGCTCTTAAAACTAAAACTCGGTAATACTAAACGTTATATACAGTCATGGATGGAAAAACTGCCTTTTATAAAAACAATAATTTATTTTGTGCTCTCACGTATGACAGTTTCTTTGGAACAACTTGCTTATTTACATTTTTTCGTCTAGCTTAGGCTGACTGCATACCTTATAATCTATGAAAGTTAGGCCGTTTAGACACTACTCTAATAGTCATCGATCATACAACTAACAAGACTGCTAATGCTACACATTTTACATCCAGACACATCTGATGAAGTCGAAAATAGGCCAAGCCGATGATTGGCTCATTTGTAGTCTGTCATTCAATCACGTCACGATGAAAAGCGTTATTCTTGAAGTAAGATATGTTTTGCCAGAACAGTATCGCAGTAATGCGGTGTCTATGGTTCTATTATCGATACAAACTCTGCTATTTATAATATATAGGTCTACTGAAATTGATTATTCCGCATTTGACTAAAAAAGTTAAGTGGAGCTTGATATAACTTTGGAATAGTTATTCGGCCATTATAAGTAAGGCTTAGACAGCCTGTAATTAACAGCTGGTAGTTAGTTATCTATGTCCTTGTCTAATTCCTAATGGGCTAACAGGCATGATTCGTAATTATGTCATTGTTTGGCACATATACCGGGAAATGGTAATAGGTGCATTAATGCAGGTAGTAGGTGAATTAATAATTTACATATATTCTCACCAATGGGCAAGCGGTGATTGTCTCGGGGAGTCAAATCTACGCAGTTTGTTCGACTGTAGGCAGTCTTATTTAAGAAATCGAGTCCCTTATTCTCATTTCGAAGCTTGGAAGCAGACTACGTACTAATTAGCTATGAAATAGGTGTATTCTTTCCCTTGTCGTAACCAACTACCAAATCCAGCTAGAAGCTACCAAATCTAGAAAGAATAAAGGGAAACGAATTCGTAGAGGTCACTAAGAACATTTTTACTATGGGTAAGTTTCCGTGGCTTTTATTTGACAGAATTTCGTTCCTGTTTCTGTCATTAAGTAAAGTTTATTAAAATTACTGCGAAACTGTAAAATTTCCTTCACATACGCACTTAGATACACTATATTGGCCTAGACGTGTTGGAGAGCGGGGAATCTAGACGTGTTGCGTAAGGTAAACGGAAATAAACAACTAGGTACCAGTCTGTGACAAATCTCTTGTTCAGGGATTTGAAGGTAAGCCGATGGAACTTATCTTTTATAGTATCTTTGCTGAGCATTTTTCTCGTAAATAAGAGATAATCTCTTATTACTATCGCCTAGCCAAAACTGCAGGTAATACTTTGGTATGAAAAGATTAAAATAATATGTAGGTAAAATCGTGGAATATGTAGTTATCTTCTAATTTCATAGCAGCATTGGATATAGACGTATAATCATATAATATGATCTTCATTACAACTAATTCGATGTGGAACCATCTGCCCTAGGTCAGTGCTTTGGGGAGCGTGAAACCGTCCCACGGACGACGCGGCCAATTCTACTATATTTTTTTTTACAACAACACATACATTGCCTTCATCCCATGTTAAGTAGCTAAAGCTCTTGTGTTATGGAATTCAGACAACGAAATATACTAACTTCAATATTTTTTCTTCTTTTAAATACATACTTATATAAAAAAAACAGCCAGACACATCCAAGAAGTACTTAAAAGCTCGTCACCAAAGCACCTGTCAGAGGTGGGAATCGAACCCACGACCCTGGGGAATAGAGGCAGACATGCTGACCACTACACCAACGGGCCCGCCATATTTCAATTGAAATCATCATCATCAGTCCATATTAGTCCACTGCTGGACATAGGCCTCTCCAATTGCACGCCACTGTAATCTATATGAGCAAAATGGCTGGCAGAAAACTGAATGCGAGATGCCGAAAACAGATAACAATGGCGTGCAATTGGAGAGGCCTATGTCCAACAGAGAACGAATATGGGCTAATGATGATATAGGTATTAACCCTCTCATGTATACAAAGTCAAAACGTTATTACATATTTGACGTTTATCAACTTACACTAGATGTTACGTATTAACCCTTAATCAGACAAGTTTAGGTCTTTTTCTGATGAATTTTGGACTCTATTGACGTTTGTTATTCTAATTACCGACTCCGTCACAAAAACCCGGCTGATGTTTTTTGATTGCTGCACAAAATCTAGTTTTTTAGTACAATGTGAAATTAATATTTAAAGTTTAAATAGGTATGTGTCCTGTACTTTTACATACCTTATGTGATTATTATCTGATCTGAAGTTCGCTGAAATCATTAGATAATTCCTGTGAAGACATTCCATAAGGTTCAATGTATGTGTTGGTCAAGTGGCTATACATATAGTGGCTTTTGTTTGTTTAAGGGTTAAGCATAGAAATAAGCAAACCAGTAAAGGTGCTGACAGGCTTCGGCATTCACTTGTCATAAGAACCTTTTTGCGCATTTTACATGACAGAAAAAAAATAAATAAAAGAAAATATTTTTATCGTTGTTCAGTTCGACAAAATATAAAAACGGGGTGAGGGTCCCGTTAGAGGTGAATACTCAAGTCTACCAGCACTATATTTATTGTGGTATCTTTATTCGTAACACAGTATTTCACGAACAGAATTTGCCCTCAGAACTTATCTAATTATTGGGTAGGTACGTGCCTGATGGAGTTTCACTTATATATATTGTTACACACATCTGTGGTCTTAGTAGGTAGTGGCTTTTGGCCGTGTTATAACTCGTAGACTGTTAGGTGGTTCACGAGTAATGTGTTTATTTGTGGCTATGTACGATGTAGCTTTTAATGTTTTCCAAGTGTTATTTTAATGTCCTTAAAGTTTACTTAAGAAACCAAGCCAATGAAAGGCCTATGGAAAATAAACTATTTAGAATATTATAGTCGGTCCTGCATAAATGCAGAACGTCAATACGTACACCTTTAGTATCAAAATTCAGACAATAAACCTGTAATTAAATATCATAAATAAGAAGAAAATATTAAAAATGTAGCGACATAATACATATTTTCTCCTAAACAAGTTCCCACTAATAGAGATAACAGAAAGCATAATTCCAAATGTTTGTACGCCAGCAAAGGTCACAGTACGAAAATCGAACCACACGACCTTATCTAACTATTTTTTTTATTCAACATCTTCTCAGCCTGTTAGTGTACCACAAAAAATGTTGCTAATTGTAATGTGCGTGTGATGTTAGAACTTGTTAAGTTAATTGTGTTTGTCTTACTTTTGTATGATTAGCCGCAAGTTCTACTGCCTACTATTGATCAATACATAGTATAAAACAAATTCGCCCCCGCTATCTGTCCCTATGTGTATCTTTAAAACTACGCAACGGATGTTCATGCGGTTTTTTTATTAGAGCGATTCTAGAGGAAGGTTTATATTTATAATATATTCATAAAATAGTAGAGAAACATTGTAAATAACATAAAAAACGTTTGCAAAAAAATTCAATTCATAAAAAACGTTGGCAAGACAACGTTTCCCGGGGCAGCTAGTAAATAAACAATAAATACAAGTTAAGTCCAACTTACCTCATATTATTCCACTTGACGCCCTCAGTCAACTCCACACCCTGCTTCTTCCATACGAGACCATAAATATTATTTATAACTTTCTCTTCTTTCTCTGTGACAGGTGTCAAAGTAGTGACTTCAATTACTGTCTTTCTGGTGGTTGTCACACTGACAGTGGATGTTAGGGTCGTAGTCTCGACGCTCCAACTCTTATTCATTACCAGGTCTAGTCTATTGAATGCTGTACTGGCTCTCGTAGTCAGTTCAGTGGTAGTTGATGAAGGAGTTGTTGTGGGTTCCATGGTAGTTGAAGCTGCTTTCACTATTGGAAACGTTGATGGTTTGACGTCATCAGATATGACGCAGGCTAAGTTGATGGAGCTGCCCACTTTGTAGAATCTGTCTTTTAATCTGTGTGTCTCGTCACCATTGATTTTTAGTATTGGTGCTGTAACAAAGAATAAATAAGGATTTTTAGGTTTAATATTTATTTATTTATTATTATTATAGATACAATAATGCTTACAGCTATAGCCAAGGCGCACTTATTGCTAAAAATTAAACGCACACATTTACATACTTACACAACAACAAATAATACAATATAAAAAAATCTAATTAAAAAAAAAAGACAAGACATAACAATAAAACATAATATATTATTTATTTATATACATTTCGAAAAGTCGTAGTAACTTCGTTACTGGATCGAAGAATACGTCAGCTATAATATATATATATATATATTATATATTATGATATATAATAATATACTGACCTCCTTAACACATGACCTAACTAAGAGTGCTAAGGCACAATGTTTATTCTTAATTTATACACTTCACGCTTTTAATCCCAAAACGGGGTAGAGATACTTGCTAAAGCAAATGCCCACGGTTCACCAAGCGTATTTAACCCAAAACGTGACAGGGGGTGAGCTCATCGCCGTTATAGGGTTCACACAGCTTGTGGTGTGCGGGTTTCATCACGATGTTGTCCTTCACCGTACGAACGTTGCGTTGCGTACATAGGCTCTGAAAAAGAGTCATATATAGATTTTATAGGTAAACAAATTAACAAATATACGTATAGTACCACGACTCTGGCTGCTGGGTTTGAACATATTTTTTAACTCCTTCATTATACGCTGTACCCAAATGGTCACAGCTGCACAGTATGTTAAATAAATTAAAACAGTTTTTCGGCGGTGAAATCATGATAATGTCGACTCAGTGGGGTAGGCAGAGAAATAATATAATTTCAATCGACATAAAACGAACATGATTCAATCGTAATTGTTTTTATAAACACAATTATTACATTCATTGCTGCGCTAAAACAAAACGTTATTAGCATCAAACTTAAGCAACAATGTACGAATCCATACAGACTAGAATAATTCCCGTTTTAGTTTCACAATTACGACGTCGGTATTTAAGTCACACCTGATGCAATTGTTTCATCTTATGCTGAGACACCACTTAAATAATTTTCTAGAAACCTTCAATTCATATTATTATAATCATGTTCTTTGATTCTTCAGAGCTACATTTAATTTGATTATTATAGATCTCAGTTTACTTTGTCAATAACAAACTTGATCGTGAATGAACATTGAACTAACGCCAGGTTAAGCGACCTTCGAACTTAAGGAACAAACAACTCTACACTGTGGAAGGCAGCTAAGAATGGAAACCTCTATAATAAGGGTCTATTGAGTAACCCTAAAAATCAGACTTTGATGTTTGAAGGCATATCATATTCTTGTTTGGTTTTCACGACTTTTATGTACCACTTCAACGATGAGCAACCTGAGAAACTGTGTTGAAAAATAATTCGTGCCACCGTATGAGGATGCCCCAACACAATATCTGAAATAATTTGGTATGAAAATAGATAATTAAAATTCAGTTTAAACAGACACAGAAGTGATCTAAACTGTCAAATGTATAGCAAGACCAAGCGGATGCAGCAATAAAGATACTTTCCAAACATAAAAAAAATAAAAATAAATACACTTCACGCCTTTAATCCCAAAGAGGGGTAGGCAGAGGCACTTGCTAAAGCAAGTACCCACGGTTCACCGAGCGTATTTAACCCAACGTGATAGGGGGTGAGCCCATCGCCATACTTTCCAAACATATTAGTGAATGTAGAAGTAGCAAAAGAGATGGAGCTTAGAAACTGAAGATCTGTTGTCTATGCTAACTTATCTCGGAGACAGCCGTGAAGTTGTGCTCGTATACTCATTGAAAAGACGGTACTTTTACTCCCTCTGACTTTCTAATCAAATACTAACGGTTCATCAAACGTATTTAACCCAACGTGACAGCTACGCCCAACCCTTTGCTCCGCTCTCAAACCCTGAATATACAGACGTATTATATCCATATTAGGGGACGATTACTTTTGTTTTAAAGTCATAAATGTCGTTCATCAAGCTTTGTGTTATTCTACTGTATATCTGTATGTTATAACACTTATAACGATGAAATAAAGAAACTTTGACTTTGACTTTGACATTTTGAAATCATAGTCAATAGACATAGACATTCATTTATTTTTGCCAAAAAACACACATACAATAATTCAGTACAATGGATTACATATACAGTACATGTTAAATGCAGCATTCCTATCTATCGTTCCTGTGTCTGTCAGCAAAAAAGAGACGCCGACTCAGCATATTGCCACGACAATACACAAAATTAAATGTCAATTTAAATACTATGTCTCTTTTATACGTGACAAATGTTACTTGAGCAGAAATCTATGCTTGAATGGAATTCCATAAAACGGCATACAGTGTATAATCTCATACATTACAAAAATTACAGCTTCCGGAAAGCAATTAAGTGTGCTCTGAGTAACGACATGAACACTTTTAATTAGCATCGTTGGTATTACATCAAAAGGCAACACTCTGAAGGCTTTGATTAAGACCCATCAATCAGGGGATTCACGTCGACAAGCTGTGACGACATCTGTTGGTGTCAAACACGGCATGCTTTGAAGGAAAAGCGTACTAGTTTCAACTATACGTAGGGGTTATATTTGCTGTTTCATGTGGATGAGGACGGTAAATTGTTTCGGCGATTCCGTTCTAAAAATATATGTACATGTGACTGGACGCCTCTTGATTTCATTCGCTTAGTTTAAAGTAGAACACAAACATATTTCCACCTCACCGATACTAATCAATCAGGCTAAAAGTGACTTAGCCAACATCTCTTCAATGGTTCTGTCCAGCAGATAAAGTATTATATGCAGAAGAGACGCCTAGACACATCTTTCTGGAATACTAAGAAGTACACAGGTCGTGCTATCTAGTGCGCAGACGATGCCTATTGTTCAAAGACACATGTTTCCTCCTAATGTTGTGTCTGACATTAGAGATAATAGACAAAAGGCATAAAGTACATAAACCAAGGGTAATTTCAATTTTCTAAATATACATTTAGGCCGCGTGGTGATGGCGAATAGAATATATCTGTTACCATCCTAGGCCAGCTCTTCCCGTCATGGGCATCGTAAGAAGCGATCGAGGGAATTCTCCAGAAGACGGGCAGCAGCGCTCTCTGTGAGTTAAACCACAACACCACTACGATCGCCAAACCGCCTGCTAAGCGTGGCGATTTTTGGAATTTACCCCCTAAATAATCACGGAAAGCAAGTGGGGGAGGCCCTCGTCCAGAAGTGGAGGTTATGTCGCTGATGATGATACTCCAAGTTAGGCATAATAGCATTCATGGACGTTGCTTTGACGCCCTGGATCGTATATCAATTTAACTAGGGATTACGGAGATGAATTTACGTATTAACATTTCTCAGATTTAAAGGCCAGGTAGTATTAAGTCACAGTCGACTGGTGCCTGCAGTTGCGCCAGATGTCGCCAACCGTTCCTGGTAAAGGCACACTTTGTGCTTTATGCACATTGCGCAGTTATCTCCTTGATATATTACAGAGTTTCGCAACAGTTGGTATCTTCGTGATTTCAGTTAGTAAAGGTAGGATTAGTGTTGCAGTTATTTATTTATTTTTCTGTTGCTATGAGAATACACAATTCTGTGTTCCCGTTTTTATTTTCATACATCTAGTTGAGTATTTTTGTAAGTACATTTATGACTGAATTAAATGACATAATAAATATTTGAGTTTATGATTACGCATTAGGGTAACATGTTATGTGTTGTTCGTTTATGTGTAAATAAAAAAAAATAAAAAAAAAATACACTTCACGCCTTTTAAATCCCAAAGCGGGGTAGGCAGAGGCACTTGCTTAATAAACAAATGCCCACGGTTCACCAAGCGTATTTAACCCAACGTGACAGGGGGTGAGCCCATCGCCTTTATAGGGTTCACACACCTTGTGGTGTGCGGGTTTCATCACGATGTTGTCCCTTCACCGTACGAGCGTTGCGTTGCGTACATAGGCTCTGAAAAAGAGTCCCATTGGTACACGTCCAGTAGCCGGTCTCGAACCCGCGACCTCCCGGTTACAAGTCAAGTATCCGACCAACTGGACTACAGACGCTCTGTAAATAAGTAAATAGATAAATGAGACAATACCTACAGATGTTTTTTTTTAAAAAAAGCATCGATGTGTCGAGTTACTGAGTTTTCATTTCACATGAGGCATTAAAAAATCGACATATTATGTTTCGCAACAGCGGCACTCGGTCCTACATACTTCGAGTCAATGCGTTTTCGAACCTATCATCATAATCATCATCAGCCCAACTTGTCCACCTTTCGAACCTATGAGCAGTGGAAAATAAAAATCGAAACGGCGTGCGTAGCAACAGCGGCATTCAAACCTACGCAGCGGACCCTTATTAGAAAATTTCTTCCTTATCTTTTTCAATGAAAAGTTTCGATTCAGCCCATTTCTTGGAATTTTTCTGCTTACATTAATTGAATTTGTACCGATATACAAGTCCGTGTACTTTCGCAAAGTCGCCCGGTGATCTATTAGAAAAGTTTCAGGCGCCCCCGCACCGCCTTGAATATATTTATCAATAATTATTTCTCGACGTTTTTATGTATAAAAAAAACTACTCCAATTTATCAGCGCTGAACGGGCACTACAAACTTGAATAGCGTCACTGAAAAAGTTTGCTAACTTGTTTGAAATAAGCGACGTAGGTATTTTGTGAGAAGCTAGATAATAATTTCATATTTGACATACGCAATTTTTGGAAAAAACAGGTTACAGTCACCCTGCCTGGTAAAAGTTTAACCATTTAACAGCCAGGGGGAATATAGTTCCCACTTAATTTTGAACCTTATTCTGTTCAAATGCACTCAAAATTAATGCATTAATTTCGACCAAATTTGATTACCATAAAAACGGTTCTAGAGAGTTAATCTTAAAAATTGCGGAGCGAAAATTAACCAAAGACAAGCTTACCTTCGTCGTTTGTTCGACGTTTCGAAACAGTTACATCTGCCGTGGTTACGAGCTGACTAGGTAAGCTGAATTTGTATTTTTTGAAATATTTATTTACCGGAAAAAAATTATGGCCGGCCATATAAGTCGTAGAACCGATGACCGTTCAAGCAAACAAATTCTCGAGTGGAGACCGCGTTTCGGCATACGGAGTGTAAGTCAACCTCAGGCAAGGTGGACTGATGATATGTGTATGATGGCTGGCAGAAGCTGTATGCGAGACGCCGAAATCAGATCGCAGAGGTGTGCAACTGGAGAGGACTATGTCTAGCAGTGGGCAAGTAAAGTCTGACGATGACGATGTAGAGAAAAGAAAAGCTCCAAAGCTTAAATATTTTTATTCACCAATAGAAAGTTTAATTACCGCTAATAAACGTTTGCACGGAAATGGACTAATGAATGGAAAAAAAAGTGACAGAGCTAGTGTTCAATTAATTATTTAAAGATAGAGTGTACTTTTCTATAACAATTCAAATGCTACTAATGGGATTCGGTCAAATTTTCACCATAAACTGAGGTAATACGACCCGCCCCCTAGCAAACACCCCAAGAAAGATATTACAAAACATTTATAACGCTGCATTATATTGGTTGAAAACAAAAGAAATCGCATTAATTATCAGCCCGTATTTATTTCATTTCGTGTCTTTCATGACGTAGCCGTAGATATACAAAAAAGCAACGAGAATAAACGCCAGTGAGAAGAAGAAGTAATAAGGCTCCACATACTCGGACTAAAGTATAAAAGACGAGCGCATTGAGTAGAAAAATCTCGTACAAAATACGTTGTTTAATTATCTAACAGACCGTATAGAGGTTACACCATTCAGTACATTCATTAATGGCATGGCTTAGAAAAGCAAAATGAATTCCACCCCCGTACTAAGGAAACGGTATCGCGTAATAGTATCGCTAAACCTTGTATCATGTAAAGACAGAGGGAGTTAGCGAACAAGCTGTTATGTTTGAAATTTCGCTATTCATTTTTTTTAAACACAAATGAACAAGCGTTTGACCATCATCCTGCCTGATGTTAATCAGTGATGTGGTCTACGATGGAGCACACTTGTTTATTAGGGACCTATTTACCCGCGACTTGAAGATTCCTTTTAGATGTTTGTGTGTATGCGGAAGATAATCTCTGAAAGTACCTATTGCGCGGAATAATAATAATATGCTAAATAGTTTCCACGAATAGAAATTACCTACATATATCGGCGTGTAGGCTACGAGAAATATTATAAACTCAAAAGTTTAGATGTGTGAAGTGCCTCTATTTTCTACGTTAGAAGAATCCATGTCATATTTTTTGCACTACCTAATGCGCTCCTAAATATTTCACTTCATTACGTAAGTAATTATTTTTATAACCACACAGTTCGCCGTATATTTTCTAGTCTTATTTCCATATAATGGAAATACATTTCACAGTAGGTCAGGGTTCACACTGAACCGTAACATTGAATGAATACATTTAATCCTATATGAAACGTTAATCTCAAGTGCCGACATTTGCTTAAGCGATATTAAGGCTGCAATCGTAACAAAGCCTGGCAAGATTCGTGCAACAAGACCGACCATTATCATATCGGCTCTTTCCTGATGACCCATGCGACTCATGCCGTGTTATGTGATTCTTGGTCAACTGTGGTAGTAGTAGTGGTGGTGGTGGTAGTACGTGTTGCAATAGCAGTAGTGGTGGTAGTAAGTGTAGCTCTAGAGCTATTCCGATGATGTGAACGACTACTAGAGTCGTACTAGTCGTACTAACTATTGGTGGTAGTAAGTGTATCTCTAGTAGTTGGAGTAGTGGTACTAGCTAGTTGTGGTAGTAAGTGTAGCTCTAGTAGTTGTAGTAGTGGTACTAACTATTGGTAGTGTATCTCTAGTAGTCGGAGTAGTGGTACTAGCTAGTTGTGTTAGTAAGTGTAGCTTTAGTAGTCGTAGTAGTGGTACTAACTATTGGTGGTAGTAAGCGTAGCTCTAGTAGTCGTAGTAGTGGTACTAGCTAGTTGTGATTGTAAGTGTAGTAGTAATAGTCGTAGTAGTAGTAGTAGTAGTCCTTTACCGTACGAACGACAAACTTTTGGTATATTGTACGTGATGTGGATGTGAACGGCTATTCCATACAGTTCCGAAAGATAGAGCAGAAATCTACCAGAAATCACGGAGGTTTGCTTTTAAGGTTGGTTGTCCAAAGTTTTTTTTACCGTGATGGTGGCTATACCACTAGGGTATCTGTGTTACGACTGGTGATTTACCTGGTCTAAAATACGGGCGGAAGTGGACGCTTATGAATCTAAATACTGCTATTATTAATAATTAATATTGAGATTAACATACTAATAATAATAAATTCACTTCACGCCTTTTAATCCCAAAGCGGGGTAGGCAGAGACACTAGCTTAATAAGCAAATGCCCACGGTTCACCAAGCGTATTTAACCCAACGTGACAGGGGGTGAGCCCATTGCCGTTATAGGGCGGTTACTAATATATGTACTACAAAATTTGTTCATCATCAGTCGCATGACGGCCACGGGTGGATGAGAGCTTCCATCATCCATGATCATTTGGGGAGAAATTTCAATAATCGCTACGCTTGTCAACCGCCTGACATATTTATTACAGGACAAAAAATATTTTTCACTTCTACAACCCAAGCTATATGTATTATAAAACATAAGTAAAAACATGAATAATAAATTCACGTTCACAATACCATAGGGAATCAGAATGGTACTTGTCATTGTGCTCAAATAAAAAAGGTCTCCAGTACAAGATATTTGGGTGTGGTTGTAGATCAGAAACTTACCTGGCATCCCCATTTGGAACTGCTCATGTTAAGGTTAAGAAAGCTTACTTGGGTATTCAAACAATTAAGGCACATTACAACAAAAAGTCAAATCACCCAAATATATAAGGCCCTGGGGCAATCTGTTCTAAGTTACTGTATTACTGCTTGGGGTGGTGCCTCTAAGACCAAATTTCTTGAGCTTGAACGCTCACAGCGAGCGCTGCTAAAGCTTATTTATTTTAGACCCCTCCTGTTTCCCACAGAGCGTCTTTATTCTCTCAGTGACCTACTCTCCGTGCGAAAACTTTTTGTGTTAAATGTAATTCTGCACAAACATAAATCACTGCCATTCAACAGTGAGGCATTAAATAGGGATAGAAGAAGACCTCGCCCTGTTGTGCCTTTAGAAAATGTCAGATCTGCTTTTGGAAAAAGACAATATTTTGCCCTCTCTTCTCACCTGTACAATAAGGCCAATAAGGATCTGAACATTTACCCTCTAACTTACAAAGAATGTAGAAGAACCCTCACAACGTGGC
>SJJU01009311.1:0-10098 GCA_012932125.1 Conopomorpha cramerella | reverse complement strand
ATAGTGTAACATTTTTGATGCTGAAAACAGTATTTTTTATACTTTTTTTTTGTTCAACAGTAAAAAGTATTTTGTAGTGAAAAACAGTATAATACTGTTTTTGACAGTATAGTTGTCAACCCTATCCGGAGGGATTTGAACCCTATAAACCGTGTCTTTACAATGCTGAAAATTCAGTCTTCTAGTTTTACAGGGGGTCGAAAATGGCCTGAATTGTTTCGAGAAAAGGATGTACGACCGTGCCGCTTTTTTTTTTGCTCGACTTGGTGGTCCCTCATCTAAAGTCGGTAACTTTTGAGTATTTAATTTCTTTTAGCACGACCCTCGTATGTATAATACTTATATAATATAACAGAGAAACACTGTTAATAATGTAGGTATATTGTCAAAACAACGTTTGACGGGTCAGCTAGTCATTTAGTATTATGAATCATGAATTTTCATTACCTACCTCAAGTAATGTGCGGTCAAAGTAATAGGTAGTTAAAATTCATCACCTTTGAGTCAGAGAATTACTCATCGGGGCTCTGTATCTCGAAAGTTTTTAACCGACTTCAAATAAAAAGAAGGAGGTTCTCAATCCGTCTGTATGTATAATATTTCTTTTTTATGTATGTTCACCGATATTTTCGTCAATTTATTTTATTGTATGTGTAGGTATAAATCTATTCGTCATAATTATGTTGTATATCGCCCCTCTCACTGAGTGCCGGCGGAAGACCAGCGTCACGGGCAACCGTGACTTGAGGCTGAGCCGGAGTCTCCTCTTCGCTGACAAGCACAGCCACACTGTGCCTATTCATCTGCGTTTGTGTATTTTTATATTGCTTTTCTGTTTTATGTGTGTGTTATTTGTGCTTGGCAGAGAAATAAATGTATTGTCTTGTCTTGTCTTGTCTTGTAATTATAGACGGATAATATGCATAAAAAAAAGAAAAAATAAATACACTTCACGCCTTTAATCCCAAAGAGGGGTAGGCAGAGGCACTTGCTAAAGCAAATGCCCACGGTTCACCAAGCCTATTTAACCCAACGTGACAGGGGGTGAGCCCATCGCCGTTATAGGGTTCACACACCTTGTGGTGTGCGGGTTTCACAACGATGTTGTCCTTCACCGTACGAGCGTTGCGTTGCGTACATAGGCTCTGAAAAAGAGTCCAATTGGTACATGTACATTTATAATATGCATTAAGTAGATTAATTAGGTTATTTATCGTTATGTTGCTTTTTAGTTATGTAGGTACTGCTTTTGTCTGGTTATAATGGAGAATTTTCAGGGACCTTGTTACTTTTTAACCGACTTCAAAAAAAAAGATTTTCTCAATACGTCTGTATTTTTTTTTATGTTTGTCACCTCAGAACTTTCGCCAGGGTCAACCGATTTGAATGTTTTTTTTTTTAATTGAAAGCTGGTGCTTCCCGTTTGGTCCCATATAAATTTGGTTCAGTTCCGACAATGGCATCCATGAGAAAACTACATATATGTCGAATTGAACCGGTTGAAGTCGGTTCTTTTTTTCTTTATTTATATTTATGACAGATGGGCAGTGGCGGGCCATGCATAGAAGCAAATAGCTAAGTTTGGTTGTTTTATTTTAGGTTTTTATAGTTAGTATAGTTAAACCTGAGTTTACAATTAATAAATAAATAAAGAATCACAGTAAATAACTCATGGTTATTATTTTACAAACTTTTACATGCAAAATTCTGGGAATTTCTAGAATATATTAAAAAAAGTCAATATCTCAAGAACTATTAATTTCCGACCATACATATGGGGGTTTATTTTATTGCATTTTAACTCCTCTATTACCTCATACCAGGAATACGTCGAGTTACAAGTAACCCTGTATAAAAATAAGTCGGGTTTTCCTTCCTGACGCTATAACTCCGGAACGCACGAACCGATTTCCACGATTTTGCATTCGTTGGAAAGGTCTCGGGCTCCGTGAGGTTTATAGCAAAGAAAATTCAGGAAAAATATTCAACAGAAATACGGGAATCTATTCAGTAGGGGCCTGCACACCATATAGACAAAAAGAAACTGCCTACCTTAGTATTTTGGTTACCCGACCTAATAATAGAGTTATAGCTAGATGATTTTTTGTTGTACTCACGACAGAGGCTAACGAAGGTCCTGCGTTTTGTGGGTGAGTAGATATTTATTTACATTTGCCACATATATACAAATTACATTACAAGAGAAGGTACTATAAACAAAAACATTAAAAATAACAAATACATAGAAGATAGACGAGTTGGGCGTGGCAAATGCAAAAGGGCTCTGATTCAGCATGTGCTGGGAATGGTGTGGATACGCACAGCGTTCCCAGCGCTGATCTTACATCAGTACCCGTGACATGATTTGAGGTGTAAAATAAATAAAATATTGTAATTGTTGTCATTGATATGATCAGATATGTAGGTACCTTTATTTCGTAAATACAAGTTACCTATACTAACTTTTGTTACTAACCTATAATATGAGTCTGTGTTGCTTGAAATAAATTGATTATTATTATTATTTGTTTTTTTTTCGTAATTCACAGCTCTCAAAAGGGCTGGATTTCCAGTTGTTCACGGGCCTAAGCCAAGTGAGCAACAGGGATTATTATTATACATAGGTGTCAATCCTTGGGGATTACTTTTACTGCCTGCCTTGTCGTAAAAGCCAGTGCACGCCACTGCTATTCATATAATGCATTTCTGCTACAAAAAAATAAAATAAAAATGCGTAGTGCTCGCTCAGCCTTAAGCCCCACCTTATCATAAGTAAATGAAGCCATACAATACTAAAACTGTCATGATGCAGTGTATTGTATGTGTTGTCATTCCGAGAGGCTTACTTTTAATCTGCTTTGCTGTACACTAACTTTTTTATCGGGTGACATTGAAATGCTAAATTGTTACTCGTTACATAAACATGTTATTTTGCGGATATGTGCTAAGCAGAAGAACAGTATCCCATGTTGATGTGATAATATGTTAGCCGTGTGGTGAGGCGTAAAGTGATTTTTTTAAATACATACATACACTTCACGCCTGTCTCCCAGAGGGGTAGGCAGAGACTACAGATCTCCATTTGTCACGGTCCTCACATACCCCTTTCGCTTCATCTACATTCATACATATTTACATACATGACCTCCGGTTTCGAGGAATGGAAATGGTTTGAAGGAAGATGTAGTGACCAAGATTGAAAAGGGCATGCTTCGGTGGGTTCCGCGTATGGAAAGAATGGATGAAAGTCGATTGACGAAGGAGATTTATATGGGTGATGTAATGGGCCGGGTGAGTAGAGGTCGCCCCAGAAGGACATATATTGACCAGATTGGTGATGTCCTAGCCTGTCATGAAAAGTACTCGAAACCGGAGGTCATGTATTTTTTAATAAGTAGTAATAAGATGGATCGCGTTCGAATGGCAGCCTGGGGGAGGTCGACGCAGACCTGGACGCCCCCTACAGTGGTGCACACGTGGCGGCGCACCGTCGACGGCGAGCTGAGAGCGCGAGGGCTGAGCTGGTTCGATGCCAGAGCAGTCGCAGAGGACAGGACGGCGTGGCGCCATCTTGTAAAGTCCCTTTGTACCACTGGGGTACCATAGGACTTAAGTAAGTAAATAATAAGATGGATATTTCAACAGTGTCACATTTTGAGATGTCGCATTGTTGCTGTAAATGAGCGAGTGTCACCGCCCCAGCCGAACTTTTCCCGTCGCGGGGGGTCTGTGCTCGCGGGGTGAGCGGGGATGGTGGGGCGAGGTGGCGGCCGAGGAAATAATTCTTTCGACGTAGTAATGGGGAATTTTCTGGGATTCTCTTAGTTATGACAGATGACGCTAGTTGTATTAGGAGGACAAATGTCAACGAAATTACTAACTTCAAGCACTCCGTACTGAAGACGACAGTAATTTTTTTTATTGTTTCTCTACATGTTACAAAAATATCTGAAGTCTAAATAACTCACCCAAATAATAGAAAACGCACTAAAATATAACTGACAGAAGTCCCCCTGGATATCTACTAGCGACATCTAGATAAGAAAAATTTTGGAGTATGAAAACTCCCCATTGTCGCCGTAGTAGAAGTTGTTAATTTTCACGTTGTCCGTGTGGTGACGGCGAATAGAATACATGTGTCACCACCCCAGCCCAATTTTTCCCGTCGTGGGGGCCTGTACGAGGTGACCGAGGGAACTCTCCAGAGGACGGGCAGCAGCACTCTCTGGGAGTTAAACCACAACATCACTGCGATGTCCAACCCGTCTGACATTCGTGGCGATTATTGGCAGCTCGCCACAAATGGTCATGTAAATCAATGGTGGTGGCCCTAGTCCAAGTCCTAGTCAAACAGGATACATCAGCTGTCTTTCTTCCTCGCATGTCTTAGGACCCGACTATAGGATCTGGAAGATTTAGGTTTATTCAGACTACGAGCTATCAACTTGTAACTGAAGGACCGTACTGACATTTCATTCCTTATTATGCTAAATTTCCAACAAAAGAATTATCATCAAAATAAGTTTTACAAACGACGAAGTTATCCGCGAACAAACAACATAAAAAACAATATACGGTGGAATTGAGTAACCTCATTTTATTTAAACCGCATAAAAAATAGAAACGACCACACAAGTTCGCGTGACTGTATCTAACAGAGACAACGAAACAATAATACTAAGGCCGGTTTTACAGTCGCGCGTTTCCTCCGCGCTGACCACGCGTGCGCGGCTCACGAGACCGTAGCCTATTTTAGGGACACGCGGTGCGTTTCTCGACTCACCGCTTTTATTAACCCCCGACGCAAAAAGAGGGGGTGTTATAAGTTTGACGTGTCTGTCTGTGGCATCATAGCTCCCGAACGAATGAACCGATTTCAATTTAGTTTTTTTATTTGTATTAACGACTACACAAGTTCGCGTGACTGTATCCAACAGAGACAACGAAACAATGATACTAAGGCAGGTTTTACAGTCGCGTGTTTCATCCGCGCTGACCACGCGTGCGCCGCTCACGAGATGTAGCTCACGCTACGTCCTCAGTGAACAAATTGATGCGATGCGTTGCGGATACGATGCGGTGCGGATTGTACTGCGATACGGTACGGATCGGATGGAGTGTCCTGCCTGAACTTGACATTTCGCGTGAAGTTGCGTTTTCCAACAAACATGTCTAGGCTCCGTCGAATTACTTTATCAGAAAACTCATATTTTTTATCAACCCCTTTGCTATTCAAGAAATATGCAAGAATGTTATCGTCTGCATTTGATTATAATATTGTTAATAAAATGAAAAACGAAATTGAAATTGTTTATTTTGATGTTTCGTACGAAATTCGTCCGAAAATCGCAAGCCGAATTGACATTTCCGCAACGCAACTACTCGTACGAATGTCAGTCGGAAAGACGTAGGACACTTGTATTGATTACGAAGATTTGAAATTGACAGCGTGCGTTCGTGCGGACATCGTATCTGACCGCATCGTATCAATTTGTTCACTGAGGACGTAGGGTTATTTTAGGGACACGCGGTGCGTTGCGCGACTCACCGCTTTTAACCCCCGACGCAAAAAGAGGGGGTGTTATAAGTTTGACGTGTCTGTCTGTCTGTGGCATCATAGCTCCCGAACGAATGAACCGATTTCGATTAGTTTTTTGTATTACAGGTGTTTTACGGGCGAGTGTTATTAGCTATGTTTGGTGGAAATCGGTTCACCCACTAAAAAGTGGGGATGATAAAAATTTACTTGAGTAAATATATGCAAGTTGAGTATCAAATGAAAGAACACGTCGCGGATATTTAGAATATGTTTATCAAATCAAAATGAAGGAAACCTGGGCGTTTGCGTTTGCTAGAGAAAATCACTCATTTCTCGAGTACCGCTACGATTTTTTAATCTTTATCTTTAAACGAGCAATTCTTGTATATATGTATATATATAATTGGAATCTCGGAAACGGCTGCACCGATTTTCATGAAATTTGGTATGTAGAGGGATTTGGGGGCGATAAATCGATCCAGCTAGGTTTAATTTTTAGAAAACATCTTTCCAACCGTGTTTTCGGGCATGAAAAATGAATATTAAGCAAACAACGTTTGCTGGGTCAGCTAGTATAACTTTATAGAAGCACGCTGACAAAAAACGCGCCACTATAAAACCAACTTAAGAATAAAAAAAACCGTTAATGAATATTAATTTATTCTAAAACGCTGCATTTTGCTTCGCGAGATAGTGAGAATATATTTACTTTGAGCGGATCACTTTTTCTTTTCCCGTCGTCGTCGTTCGCTTATAATGATACAAACATCTTAAGAAGGCGTTCGAGTTCTGAATACTTAATATTAGCCGACCCACTAAACGTTGTTTTGCTAATATGCATCTATATCGATCAGTGACGTGCACACCATATAGGCAGGAAGGCACTGCCTACCTTAGTATTTTGGTTACCCGACCTAATAGTACAGCTATTGCTAGATTTTTTTGTTGTACTCACGACATAGGCTAACGAAAATCCTGTTTTGTTGGTGAGTAGATAGGTACCTATATTTCGTAAAGACAAGTTACCTATACATAGGTGTCAATCCTTGGGGATTACTGCCTACCTTGTCGTAAAAACCAGTGCACGCCACTGATATCGATATATCTTTTTTTTTTGTTGTTGACGGGTGGAGAATCCCTTCGGTTTCCCCGTCGTCTGCGGGGGAGATGGCGGGGATATGTGGTGCGTCAACTAAAAACCCCCGGTGTAAGTGGGAACACCCTGAAGAGTACGACATCCAGGGGGTAACAGCCGCGCAGGGCCCGCTGCAAGTTGGTAAGCGGGCCCTCTACCCTGTGGGGTGGAACTTGTGGCCCTCCCCGCGAACACCTCGACTCCTGGCAACGGTGCCGAGGTCATGTGGAACCGTCGCCCTGGATGGGGAATCGACCCCCGGGTCCGTTTAGTCGCCTCGTACGACAGGCAAGGGAGAACCGCAGCCCTAATCTAACGCCCGGAACTGCGGGGCTATCTAAACTAAGTAGCAAATAAATCGAGCCACATGCTAATATTTATAAAATCGGGCTAGTTTTAGAGAGCCCAAAACATAGGATATGATGTAAACACCTGTAATATTTATACCCCCATGGATAAGTGGTACATTCATTTCGCGGTAAATCATATTGTTATAACCGACAGAACCAATTTACTCCTTCCGTAGAAGAAAAAGTTCACGGTAAAATCTTACCCATACAACTTCCTATGAAGATTGAACACTGATTAATTATACATTAATTATTAATTATTATTATGAAGAACCATTGCGTAGCTTTAAATATCTACGCATACATAGGAACAGACAGCGGGTGGCGACTATGTTTTTAACCGACTCAAAAAGAGGGGTGTTATAAAGTATGACCTGAGTAATATCTATACTAATATTTAAAAAAAACTACTTTTTGTAACTTAAATGTAAAAGTTAGACATATGTTGTCGTTGACTTTTTTGTAGGCATTTTCAAGTTTCATATCTTTTCTCTGGAACTCAAAAATATATCCTTCATAGTTAAACAGCGAAGATCAGAAACGCTTTCATTAGACCGTTTTTTCTCCGACTCACTTTGCAAAACTACAACATGCAAAGCCTTTTTATTTTCGTTTTTTTATATAACCTATACCACTCAGCAATAATGTGGCTTTCTATTGGTGAAAGAATTTTTAAAATCGGTTCAGTAGATCCCGAGATTACCCCTTACAATTTAACAAATGTACAAACACACAAACTTTACTTCTTTATAATATTAGTATAGATAAGCGTTTGACCACCATCCTGCGTGATGTTAAGCAGCGATATGGTCTTACGACGGAGCACACTTGTTAGGTACCTATTTAAACACAAATTAGTGACAAATTACACAATGAAATGGATACATAAACAATATTATCAGACCATACAATAGTTAGGCGCAAACAATAGCATATATACAATCAATAAATACAAAAACGGTGTGACAATAGGTATCCCTGTTTACCATACTTAGTGACACAATGGTATTTGGTACCTGCCTATTTATGTATTTAGGTATGTAAATAAACATCATGCATCGGTATGAAAGGTGTCATAACACAAAAAGTTTAGTGTAGTTTTTGGGAGATCGACTTATAAATATTTTTCTTTTCGATTCGTCAATATAACTTTCGATTTGACATCCATACAGAATGAAAGTGAGCGTCTGTGGTCCAGTTGTTCGGATACTTGACTTGTGATCGGGATGTTCACAAGCTTGTGAGAGGGGTTTGAATCCGGCTACTGGACGTCAGTGGCGTGCACTGGCTTTTACGACAGGGTAGGCAGTAATCCCCACGGATTGACACCTATGTATAGGTAACTTGTCTTTATGAAACATAGGGACCTACCTATCTACTCACCCACAAAACACAGGACCTTCGTTAGCCTATGTCGTGAGTACAACAAAAAAGATGTAGCAATAACTGTTATTAGGTCGGGTAACCAAAAATACTAAGGTAGGCAGTGTCTTTTTGCCTATATGGTGTGCACGCCACTGCTGGACGTGTACCAATGGGTCTCTTTTTCAGAGCCTATGTACAACGCAACGCAACGCTCATACGGTGAAGGACAACATCGTGATAAAACCCGCACACCACTAGGTGTGTGAAACCTATAACTGCGATGGGCTCACCCCCTGTCACGTTGGGTTAAATACGCGCGCGTGAACCGTGGGCATTTGCTTTAGCAAGCGCCTCTGCCTACACCGCTTTGGGATTAAAAGGCGTGAAGTGTAATTTTTATTGTATGATTACATTTCTTTATTCATTATGATTATACTAGTATGTATGTATGTATGGATGAAAGTCGATTGACGAAAGACATTTGTATGGGTGAAGTGCAGGACCGGGTGAGTAGAGGTCGCCCCAGAAGGACATACATCGACCAGATTGGCGATGTCCTGGCGGAAGGTGGCGTGAAAAGTACATACTCGAAACCGGAGGTCATGTATGAAAAGATGTATGAATATAGATAAAGCGTCAGGACCGTGACAAATGGAGATCTGTAATCTCAGCCTACCCTTCTAGGAGACAGGCGTGAAGTGTAAAAGCACGCCGAGCAATGGTCTTAGAAACGTTGCTGGGTTTGTGATTATGAACAACTTTTGCCATGGCGACAATGTGGGGTAATGGAAAAAATATTCAATCCCCATACAAAATACCATATTTCGAGGCAAAAAACTGTTTATTTTGTATGGAGATAAAAAAAAATTGCGTTTCACCGCTTTATCGCCATAGTAAAAGTTGTTCATATTGACACGAGCCCAACAACGTTTCCAAGACCATTGCTCGGGGTCCTTTTACACTCTGTACTGTGTGTTCAATTCCCCGCATTGTCGCCATAGTAAAAGTTGTTCATATTGACACGAGCCCAACAACGTTTCTAAGACCATTGCTCGGTGTCCTTTTACACTCTGTACTGTGTGTTCATTTCCCTGCATTGTCGCCATAGTAAAAGTTGTTCATATTGACACGAGCCCAACAACGTTTCTAAGACCATTGCTCAGGGTCCTTTTACACTCTGTACTGTGTGTTCATTTCCCCGCATTGTCGCCATAGTAAAAGTTGTTCATATTGACACGAGCCCCACAACGTTTCTAAGACCATTGCTCGGGGTCCTTTTACACTCTGTACTGTGTGTTCAATTCCCCGCATTGTCGTCATAGTAAAAGTTGTTCATATTGACACGAGCCCAACAACGTTTCTAAGACCATTGCTCGGGTTCCTTTTACACTCTGTACTGTGTGTTCATTTCCCCGCATTGTCGCCATAGTAAAAGTTGTTCATATTGACACGAGCCCAAAAACGTTTCTAAGACCATTGCTCGGGGTCCTTTTACACTCTGTACTGTGTGTTCATTTCCTCGCATTGTCGCCATAGTAAAAGTTGTTCATATTGACACGAGCCCAACAACCTTTCTAAGACCATTGCTCGGGGTCCTTTTACACTCTGTACTGTGTGTTCATTTCCCCGCATTGGCGCCATAGTAAAAGTTGTTCATATTGACACGAGCCCAACAACGTTTCTAAGACCATTGCTCGGGTCCTTTTACA